>JAXGGA010015133.1:0-30026 GCA_038373865.1 Uloborus plumipes
CAATGATTAATCTCCTAAATATCGCCGATTTTTAACATCATTCAGTAGATTTTTCGCAAAATATCGCCAATAGCGCCAAATTGAACCCAAAAAAAATTTTTTTTTCGCTAAATTTATTGCCAACTTGGCGATATGTCGCCAAATTGGCGTCAAACACTTGGTGACCAAAAGCTTGGCGAGATATCGCCAAGTGGTCGCGCCAATTCATATCACTTTGGTCTGCATTGAAAGCCCTGATTACCCATAAAAGGGGTAAATCACCCCCTTGGGGACATTCGAATGCAACCCCAAAGATAGGTGCACAAAAATAAGCCAAAAGAAAAAATAAGAAAAATTTTGTTGCTCACAGAAACCTTACCAAAGTTTAAAAGAAGAAGAAAGTTTTCTTTCCTAACTTCAAAAACAAAATAATACATTTTCCGAAATGACATACTTTAGAAAGAACGTTGCAATATCGCAATAAGATAGAAGTAAATATACTGAAATAGAATTGAATGCCAAATTGTAAAAAAGTCGCCAAAAAAATAATTTTTAATATTGTCTTTCATTATTTATTAAATGCAATTATTGCTGCAAATTACAGTCCAACAATAAATAATCACATTGCAAAAGTATATTTGGAGCAATTTTTTCTTTTAAACTCAACTGATCCTAAAAATTTTAAGTATTAGTCATAGAAATTTCGTGCATTATTCTTCACAATGATAATAAAAACAATAAACATCGACAAAGATCAACCAGCAAACGATAAATTAAAAGCTAAATTCGTTCACTCAAGCCATTTGCTGCAATTTATATTGAAATAAATTAATAATGAAGTAAAATATGTTTTGCAGACGATAAATTTAGAATGGTATCCTGTATTTTAAGGAAAGGACTCGATTTCTCATTTGATTGACAGGTGCCATCTTATCACGGTTTTTAATATTTCATTTGACTAATTTTAATAAGGCTTGGAGTTTGGATTGTTACAAAAACAAATACATTTTTAAAATTATTAAGGGAAAAAGAACGAAATAAAAACGTAACCATGGTAACAACATGAAAAGTTGATTTCCGTTGATAAAATAATTCATTTCATCTCTATTTTCAAACAAATTTTATTCGCGAGCAAAGCCATTTTAGAATCGTTTGGCTTGCTTTACTGAAGGTAAGACCTTGAATTTCGGGATTCTAAAAACAATTGTTACAGCTCTCCTGATGATCGTAGAAACTTCGAAAAAACGTCATTTTGTGCAGAAAATTTCAAGCTTTCGAATGACATAAGACTTGAAAATGTGTATAAAATATTTCTTCCCTATTTTATCGAATTTCCGCTAAGAATTCGAATAGAAAAAGAACGAAATGGAATTTTCGAAAAATCGCTTCGAGGTGCAAAACTACATGCTACAAACTAATTTTGTACCAAGTGGCATGAAAATCGACCGAACGGTTTTGGCGCTACGCGCGTAACAGACAGACAGACAGAAGGAAAGACAGAAGGAAAGACAGAGAGACAAACTTTCAGCTTTATTATTAGTAGAGAAGTAATGAAATAGAGAAAGAAACTAGTTAGTAGTTTTTAAATTTTTTTTTTGTACTATCTACTTTCACATTAAATGATGAATGCGAGATCGGGCTAAAAAAAACTTCAACTGTTGCTGCTTGATAAAGAAAGAATTTCACTTTAAAAAAGGAAAAACGAGGTGTTTATAAATATTTATCGATAGAAAATTTTATTCGACAAATATTACAACTTTGCATTTAAATTTTTATTTAATGGATAGCCTTTTGTATGCATTTAGAAAGGAAATAAAAATAAAACGAAGCTCTAAAGTTATACTTAAACTTTAGTAAGTTGAACTCAATCATCTAGAAGTATTGCTCTGAATCATAAGAAATCAATAGAAGAAAATTATCAACAAATAGTTTTTCATTTAACACATCTTGCTTATGATTAAGTTTTATGCCATCGAGCTCCAAATTTTGCCTGGAGCATGAGTGGTAAATATAAATTTAATACTTCTAAAGGCTGCTCTAGGGATTTCTGCTGGAATGACGATCAAATGGTTACAGAACAGATTGTAAACTTTTTGTTCTCCTAATTTACAGCTTTTTATTCTCCGGAAGTAATTTTATTTCATCTTTAAGAAATTACCAGACTGCAACTTTATGCGTTTTCAAAAATTTTAATGAAGCTATAAAAACATAAAATCTTTAAAAAGATACACACTGTAAAAAGTGAATGCTGTTTTTATCGTATAATACATCTAATTTTACAGTAATAAAATGTCAAATTGCTCATTTTACAGTAATAAATTGTAAAATTGCTCATTGTACAGTTTATTACCTAGCATTTTATAGTTTTAAACCGGAACCTCTCCTGCCAGTATTATACTGTTGTTTTTACAGTATAATACAGCTTAATTTTACTGTAATAAATTGTAAAATTGATAACTTTACAGTAAGAAACAGTAAAACTGCTAGTTTTACAGTTTGTTACTGTGCATTTTACAGTTTTAAATTGAAACGTCGGCTGCTAGTATTACACTAAAACCAACAGTTCATTTTTTGCAGAGCCCCAAAAACGACATCTATATTAAAGTGCGGAAGTATTCGCAGAATACATCATACTTACTTTTTCTAATGTTCTGTCTCACGATTTTTTTTTTTTTTTGGCTAACATCGGTCGAAATATTTGATTTCAACAAGTAAAAAAAAAATTAGTTTGGAGAGTGAATCATGATATTTAAAGAGGATTGAAAACGCGTTAGGTGAATGAATGTTCTGAAAAAAAAAAGAGGTTACTTAAAAATGGCTGACAGGAGGTAGCAGAATCTTAACTCTATCTTTAAACATGTTCGCATTTACAAATTGACTACTAAATATGTTTTTAACTATATTGGTATTACTATAAACAATAAATTTGTCCAATAAATTTGACACAAGGGAGAGAAGGCAATGCGAATTTAATAAGACATAACAGAGTCAACTTTAATCTGCATTGTTAATTGCTTTTGAATTTGTCAGCATTTTAAAAACTTTAACAGCGTTCCAGACATTTACTAATTATAACTCAAAGAAACCGATTTCGGTTAAAAGAGTTTCATATAATCGAGGTTCTGCTATATAATATGATTCACTCACAGCGGACCGGTGCTATCCCGTCAGATTAGCAGCTGAGAATCCCTGGTACAGAAAGTGCATGAAATCCGGAACATAGTTCCTTATATTGCGTTAAATTTCAGAACATTTTACACATATCTTTGTATGTATTGCAAGTTTCATAAAATTCCCTCGTGAAAAAATAAAGGCGACTGCTGAACATTCCCTTGCATTCATATTTAAGAAGAATTCACGCATAGAGCTAGACTTTCATTTTTGGAGAGCCAATATCTGTTCCGAAATCAAATATTCAATTGCTTCAGGCGTTGAATACAGTTCACATTTCTCAATAAGACCAAGAGTTGGGATTGCAGTTCCGAAGAGTTTCTGATCAGGTTTCTCTTTTAAGAAGGGAAGGAAAAAAAAAAAAAAAGATGGGAAGGGCTTAGGTAACCAAACTTACCGCTGAAAGTACTTCGTTTCTTCTTGCGGAGGAGTGGAAACGTGACGAAATAACCGTAGAATTTTGATTTGTGAAAGGAAAAGCAAATGTAAAGCTAAAAGATTTTTCGAAAATTTCTCTCTTTTGGTAGTCTTCCAATTTTGAAGTTTTCCTGCATCTTGTATTTCTTTTTAGATTTGGGAAAGACAAAGAGAACAATGTAAAAGAAGCTTAGTTGTATTTTGAATAAGACGAAGAACAACACTAACTTTTGAAAAATATTTAATTTTAAAAGGAGTACTTATCCGAGTTCAATGAAAAACATTATAGCATACTTTGAAATCTCTACTTTAAAGGGTAACATGTAGATTATATTTAAGGTTACAATAAATAAGACTTTTTTAACACAAAACAGTAAAAGCATAACACTTGAATGGAATAGAAATATTTTGCTCAGATTAAGTAAAATTGCAAACACATAATATTGAAAGTTATTATAACTGCAAAAGCACTTACTTTGGGTGGCTTTAATTTTCGCTACATCGTTACAGTTAAGAAAATTTGAACCTCCCAAAATATTTTTTACGATAGATTTTTCAACCTTTTGCCCTGTTCACATAAAATTACTGAATTTTTGCAGCTCGTGAAATAAGTGATGCATTAATTTTCGCAAAAATTACGACAAGCAGAAATAAATTGCTTCTACAGTAATTTAAGTAAGTTTTTATTTAAGCATAATGGGGTACAAATACGTAGAGTGTGCTTTAGTTTGTAGTAGTTCATGCGAGTTATAGTCTTTAGTTTGTGGCACTCAACGCAGCACTTTTCAGAATACTTATTTGTTTTCTACTGTTTGTCAAACTGCAAGGCAATAATTTTGATGGGGCACGAGATGTTACTAACATATCAATTTTGGATTTGAGTTCCCACACTATGAACATCAATATATTTTTACCGACACCACGGTTTCATAAAATGTGCTTTCAAAAATAATTATATTTATTGCTTTAACAATGTATTAATACTTCATCTGTGTGGTATTTTTAAGTATTGAATTCTCTGCAATTTTTATAATTTGTAAAATTATACAATACAATAATAAATAAATATACTTTGAAGCATAAGAAATATTTTAGATAAGATATGGAAGTTTTTCTAACACATTAAATAAATTAAACTCAGGATAGCATTTTCGAAATTAGAGAGAAAAAAAGCTGAAGGGGCAAGTGGTAAAACATTTTTTTAAGGAAAAAATAGGGAGAAGGTAGGAAAAGTTAGAAAACCACTGTCATAGGAGGTCTTAGGGAGTAACTCAAAAAGAAACTCTATTATATTACAAGAACTTTCAACATGTTCCAAGCTATAAACAAGCGAACAAATATGAGACGAAACATTTGAGTTCCGAAGCATCTACGATAATAGATGAAAGAAAAGAAAGAATGAAAGAACAAGGTTCGAAAGAGAAATACAAATGCAGTTAAAAAAAGCAGTTTTTCTCATAATTTCAGAATTTTTAGTTAATGTTAGACTTTGCACTGCTTATTTGTTTTTCTGTGATATACGTATATTTTCCATCAGAATGTAGTTTATAAACTGGCTTTAAACTATTTACGCTGCAAATGAAATATTGAAAAAAAAAAAAAAAAAGTTACTCTCCAGTTATGAGTAAAACGTCGTAGGGTAATTCCATTAACAGTTAGAACACATTTTTAATATAATTTTCTGTTTGCTAGCCATATTTTTTGTCATAATTGCAAAAACAAGGTATTATTCTTCTCTGCATAGATGAGTTGTTTAAGTTAATATAAAAAAATAATAATATTACTTTCAATTTTTGACGGTTACGGAACATTTTGATCAACGTGACTATTATAACAGATTTGCATCCCTCAAAATTTTGCACTAAATTCATCAACACAATTCTCTAAAACTAAACCAAAAAATAATATTTTTTTCACTGATAATATATATGTGAAAGGTTATTTTCACATTAATAATTATAAATTGCATATATTTTAAATGATATTGCAAAAAGTAGTGTTTTAATAAAAATCGCCGGTGACTAACATAACACACGATTAGACATTTAACTTTAAGTATATTACAGGTAATATTAGTACAAATATTAGACTGCAAACAAGATTTTATTGAAGCTTAATACACATGTTTACTTGCAAACAAAATTTCCAGTTCAATTTTGTAATAATGTTTGCGGGAATTTGCAGATGTTTGCGACAAGACTTTCGAAATTTGGGTTCTTTAAATTTAAAATTTGTCCCCATTTGCGGGAAACACAAAGATTGCTTCAGAGCTTTTGCTCATGGAGAATTCATAATCATTTTCATTCATGTTTAAAACCTCCTTAACATATAGACTTATAAGAGGTAAATACCACCACATTAAAATTACCCACTGTTTTAGTTTTAGTATCTCGGAACAGTCCGGGAGAATTTCCTTCAAAATTATCAGCAGCTTCATCTTCCACAATTTCTATAAATAAACTTCTTTTCTTAGGATTTCATCCCCTGTATTTTCTAATGAACGAATTTTAAATTTCTCCATTTTTACAGCATATCATTCTTACCGAAAAACCTTTTTCGAGGATTCCCGTTTTCAAACAATAAGTCTAACTCTTTCGTTTCAACCATGTCACTTTCACTCACAAACAATCAGTTTATATTCAATTCTTGTTTTTTTAATTCCTGGAATAATTCCTATACATTAATTACCAAACTTTGCCCATGTAAAAGGCTGCTCCACACGTTGTACTATACATGAGGGCACTTTCCATGATCCAATGTCATAAAACTCCATGACCTGTAGATGCCTGGAGGCAGTTAGGGTCATATCTGTTTTTTAAGTGAGCAGCAGCTCCATATGTTCATAGAAAAACTTATTGTACAGTGATACCGCACATAGCTTTAAAGTCATTTAAAATTCTTTCATTGAAGATGTTGACTTCATATGTCGATTACTTGCGTCGCAAATTACAGCATAAAATGTTGACCCCAAATTTACCATTAAAAAAACTGTTTTGAAAAAAAAAAAAAACTGCAGTTTCTATGGTCACACTAATTTCATCATAATAAGAAGTTTAAAAATTAATTTATTTCCAAAATAAATTGTTTCGTTAAGATTTAAGCATTTCTTAAACAGTCATGTTATGTTAGTCAAAGTAATGTTATGTTAGTCAAAGTAATGTTATGTTAGTCACACACAATGATGTTATGTTAGTCACAAGTCCTATGGTGAGAAAAAAGGGAATTCTTTATGAACAACCTTATCAATCTAACTGTGCCCATAACATAGAAGAGATCAGGGGAAAAATGTAAAAAATATTATTTCCAGAAGGAAATAACTGAATTAATTCATGTTTTTGTGACTAACATAACAAGTAAATCAGACTGAATAGTTACTAACTTTACAATATTTATTTTATGATAAAACAAAAAATATTATATCTTGCTGTAAAGCAAAAGAACCATGCTTCAATAATTAAAAAAAAATTCATTATTATTTGCAGTTTTTTTAAACTATATATGAATATGAAAAGTTAGAAAAAGTTTAGTCGGTTAAAAAGTCGGTTAGTTGCTGTTTGATGTCTGCGAAAAACCCTCTTTTGCCTCAAAACGTAGCTTATTTTAATCTCCAACCACGTATATGCAACTTCTTTGAAAACTTGTGTCTTATGCTGATTCCTACGGTTTCAGTTTCTGTAAAGATTTTAATTTTTATTTTCAATGCTTCTCATTAATTTTTCGGTTAACTTACACAAACAAAAAATCTAGTTAAAAATTAATATAAAGTTCTTAGAAAATTACATTTATTTTAAAACTGCTACATTTTCGAATAAGCTTAGCTAAGCTACCTTGGGAATTTGAAGGAAAGCGTTCAAGTTTTCAATTTTTAATATCTGTTTTAATCAGTGTAGGAGGTCGGGGTACAATGAAACAGTTAGACACTTGATTTAGTAATTTTTACCAAGAATAAAAATATTGTTTACAACCTATTCAAAATTTGTTTAGATAGGAGGAACAAAATACTAAATGTGTACCTTAATTATATTTGTATGTGTGAAAATTTTGGATAAAAAAACAAGCAGCAACTTTTGTTTCCTTGTACTTTGTCTAAAGTAATAGGTAACTATTACTTTATAATGGAAAAAAAATCTACAAAATTACAAGAAAAAATTTAAGCCTTATCATAAAATGACATAAAAAACTCTACCAAATTAAACAAAATAACGGAGTTTTCAAAATATTCACTGTCTAAACTATTGATTTTTTTTATTGAGTGGCAAAAGTATATCCTCATAGTTCTTCGGATAAGCATAATAACTTTGAGCTCACAGAACTAAGTTCGAAGGATATTAAGAGAAATATCCTCTGAATTCGGTTTCTCAGTTCGAACAAAAGTTCCAGACATAAATACAACTATCACAAACAAAAGAGATTACCAAGTGCAAAACGTTAAAATTAAAATTAGTTGCCGCAAAAAAGAAAAGAACGTTGAAAACTAATTTCCTGTTTCAATTATCAGAATGAAATTTAAGCATTCTAACAAACTCAGATATGAATACAGCAATTTTGACTATCTCAAAAACTTTTACACTTTAAAATGTTTTATCGCAAAATTTGGAGTACAAACTAATATTTGAAACTAAGAAAAATGTAAGCTATGGTTTACAAGGTAAATAGAAATTCGCAATCGTAAAAGCTTCTTCTGCTTCGATAAAAGCTTCAAAATCGTTGCCAACAATCTTTCTAAAATAAGCATCCATCATTTTGCGTGATCGTACCCATCAAACTTTAGCTCACAACAAAATGATCCGGAAAGAAAGTTGCATAAGTCATAAAAGTTGGCTCTTCAGGTTTATGACTTAAAGTAGAAGTCATTTTATCTTTTTAAAGAATAAAAGGAAAATATTCAAAACTCAGAACTTTGCGGTACTCTAACATGTTTTTATTACAGAAATATGTTCTACAATCGGTTAAATACCATAACGTTTGTTGTTGCTATGCTTTAATAGGGAAGTTTTCGATTTTTCAATTTTATTTTTATATGGTAGAGCAACATACATGAACATCAACGGCGAAAAATTTTTTGCGCTGCGACAAGTAGTTTTTTTTTTAAATAATTTTTAAATTTCAAGCGGGGATGATGTCACTGGGCAGTCGTTGGCGCTTTTGAACTTTCTACTAGGCGAAGAAAGAGCGAGAAGCTTTAGATGCGAGGAGCTCGAGAAACCGGTTTCTCCGTCTTCCGCACTGTTGTTCGCTCTGCACTGCCGTAATTTTTTTTCCTCGCCAAATGATGCGTTCTAAAAATTTGAATACGAATTTCACCATAAAATATCAAAACAATCACCCCTAGCAGGGTATTGGATTGCTCTTTGATAAATCCAGTTTTAAATAGTGAATTAGTAGACTTTAAGGTATTGATTACGGATATAAGGTATTGATTACGGATATTAAAATAATTCGCCAAATGAATGAAAGTGACCCCCCCCCCCTTCTTTATTCTGATTTAAAAAATTTTAAAAAATGTGGTCATAATTAAAAAACATAGTAAAATATCTAGCCCAAACAGAAAATCCAGTTCCTTTCGCTCGCAGAAAAAAAAATTATAATAACTAGCAATGTAATTCGTATGAAATCATGTAAACAAAATAAAATACCTTAAGAATAATGAAAACCTTTCTTACATGTTAAAAAAAATTAACAAAATATGCCACAAAAGCAATCGTGTATATTTTGTTGAATTAAGAAGAGCAATAAGCAAAACGAAGAGTCACCGGTTTTGTAGATCGAACACTACCTTGTCGAAAACGTTTTGGACCAGTTTGGTTGAATGTAATATAATTCTGCTCGAGATGAGCCTTGAAAAATGGCAAAATTAGAATCCCTTCTATCTCCTGTTATAATTAACATATTAGAGAAATGGAACAAACATCTTTTTTTTAGAAAAGAAATCTCTTTCCAACGATATATACTATTAGGGGGTGGGAGGATTTTTTCGTTCCCTAATTTGGTGAAATATGTGAAATTTATGCTTAAAAAATTAATTAAAAAAATCTATTTCGAAATTAAGAAAAATGACTCCGAGGGGCAAATCTACGGGGCTCGAACTAATTTTGTACCAAGTTTCAAGTCTGTAGGTGCTATGGGGCCGCCTGGACGCAGGCCAGCTACAAACATCCTTTCACAATACCTTTGAAGTTACTTTTTTTTTAATATACTAGCTGCGTGGCCCGGCGTTGCACGGGCTGTAATGTAGTGAAGGCAGTTTGAGAAAACTACTCGCCACCAAGGCGGCTCGCCTTTCAGTCATGAGGAAAGTTTAAACAGTTTACTCGCCGTCAAGGCGGCTCGCCTTTACAGTAGCGAGGAAAGTTTCAATAAACTACTCGCCGCCAAGGCAGCTCGCCTTTAAAGTACCAAGGAAAAGTTTAATAAACTACTCCCCGCTAAAGCGGCTCGCTAAAAAGCTTTCCTGCATCAAAGAATCAATCGAATTATTTGCACATGCTTCCTCAAAAATAAAGACGATGTCAAGTAGCGCATACTTAGCACTCTCCCTAAATAACAAATAAAATTCCTTTCCAAAAACAATTATTTCCAAACCGCTTTCTTCCTGTAAAATTAATTGCAAAATTCTAAACGAAAAAGTTCTTTTAATATTTGGATCGCAGCCAAAAAAAGTCCCTTCTAAAAACAGCAATTGCAATTTTATTTAAAAACACATTTTCAAAATGGTACCAGAGAAAAAATATGTCATTAATAATTAGAATAAAAACAATTGTTAGAACTTTGTTATAACACGTATTCAAAATGACAATGGAAAAAAGTAACACTCGTTTATTTTAAAAAGTTCAACTTAATTAACGTTTTAATTTAAAATCGCAACGGAAAGAAATAAATATCTTGGAATTTTAAATAGTTAAATAATTTAATTAACGTTTTAATTCAAAATGGCAACGGTAAGAAATAAATGTCTTGGAAGTTTAATCGTTTATTAGGCTTAATCACTTTAAATTTGACTACTTATTAATTGATATCCTCGCTAATTAAAATCGTATGATTATATAAATTGAAACTAATGAAGCCTGAAAAATTACCTATCTATCGGTACCTGGTTCGACTTTCAGTTCATTGGCGTTCAGGAGAAAGAAGCGTGACATAGATAGATAGAAAGAAAGAAAGATAGATACTCAGTTTTTAATATAAGTAGACTAGCTGCCAGTGCAGCTAGATTAGCTTCCTGCGGCATGTTGATGCATAACGTCCTCCATCTCTAACTTTTACCTCATTCTGAAGTTATATTATTTGATAGAATTTAATGTTCATTCGATTTCAAGACATACCACGCACGTGGCCCGGCGTTGCACGGGCACTCCGTGCCTTTAAAGTAGTGAGGAAATTTTCAAGAAACTACTCCCCGCCAAGGCGGCTCGCTAACAGGCGCTTCACGCCTTTACTTTTTTCCTTTTTAAAAAATCATTCGAATTATTGAGATGCTGCGCGCCTTCAAGATGGTGAGGAGAGTTTCAGTAAGTTTAGCTCGCTCAAAGAAAAAAAGCACACATAGACACTCAGTTTTTAATATAAGTAGATGGCTTTTCAACAAATGAATGTTTCAAAATATTACAAGTAGCTAGCGATAAAAATTCTACGTAAGTGGCCCGCTTATGAGTTTCGTGTTTGATTTAGTTAAGCCTTCATTCAAAATTCTCATTATCTCCATATATTATTTCTCTAAGCCGAATCCTATACCCGGTCGAAACTCGCTCATTTCTTTATCGAATTGCAAGAAAATTTATGATTTTGAAACTTATCCCGCGGCCTATTGACGAAAATTAGACCCACCCTCTAAAAAGTGTCGGTTCGTTTTTTATTCGAACTTCAATTTTTGGGCACAAAATTGACTCTATCTAGCGAAATAATTGTCGTATCGTCTCCATTTTGATTTCATTCGAAAGATTAAAAAAAATGCGTTCTTTAGAACGTTTCTCCGCTAGCGCCGCGTAACGAGAATTTTGAAAATCCACGTTTAAGCGACTTATAAGCGATTGAAGTTTGAAAAAGTTAAATTTTTTGCTCAACTGTCAAAATCGTTACATTGTTGTTCAAATCAATTTTAAATGCGACATTTCAAGCCAAGGCTTAGCTCGGTAAACCTTAATTGTAACTTTTATTGTTTCAAAATACTATGGTAGTTTTGCGATAACGTTAGTATTTAGTTTAGTAGTAGCCTTGGGTATTTGATTTTAATATAGGGTATCACTTTTGTAGTAGTTGTAAAAGTGAACGTGTCTTTGATCTCTTTGAAAAGTTGTCAGAACGACGGCAGTAGATGGCGATGTTGTGCAAATGAAGAAAATAAAAATAGTCGTATTAAATTTTAAGTTTAGAGGTTTTTTTTTTTTTTTTTTTTTTTGCGGAATTCCGCACGGGTCACCTAGTCATTGTTATTACTGTTTCATAGCAACGACGGTTTGCAAGAATGGATTTCATATTTAATCATTTATTAGGCTTAATCGCTTTAAACTTGACTACTTATTAATTGATACCTTCGCTAATTAAAATCGTATAATTATATAGATTGAAACTAATGAAGCCTGAAAAATTAACTATCTATCGGTACCTGGTTCGACTTTCAGTTCATTGGCGTTCAGGAGAAAGAAGCGAGACATAGACAGATAGTTAGAAAGAAAGATAGAAAGAAAGATACTCGGTTTTTAATATAAGTAGATAGAGGTAATACAGCTAATTTTATAGTAACAAACTGTAAAAATTGCTAATTTTACAGTAATAAACTGTAAAATTGCTAATTTTGCACTACTAAACTGTAAAATTGCTGCTTTACAGTAATTAACTGCGGAATTGCTAATTTTAGTTCATTACGGTGCATTTTAGTTTTAAACTGGAGCCTCTGCTGCCAGTATTATACTGTTTTTTTACAACAGCAAATTTTGTGGTAACCAACTGTAAAATTGCCGTTTGACAGTAATACACTAAAATTGCTAGTTTTAGTGTATTAATGTGCATTTTACAGTTTTAAACTGGAACCTCTGCTGCGAGTATTATACTGTAAAAACAACGGGAACGGTTTACTTTTTACAGTGTATAGTTCTTTAAAAGAGCGATTACCTTTAACAGTTTCAGAAGCTTGATTAATTCGGTTGTCTGCGTGACACGGCGCAGATCGGAGTTATTTTCGACCGGAACGTGCGTGCTCTTGACTTTTAGTGGCCTGTACCATTTTCGCTTCCCTTCCCAAAACAGACGAGTGGATTTGTACATCGATGAATCGGACGTTCAGTCCTATTGAGGAATCCTGGTATGTCAGAAAAAAAGAAAAAGGAAAAGAGAGCACGTGATATCGATCCGTTCGGTAAGGGGAAATGTCCAGGCGCATAAAGAAGAAGTTGTCCATTACAAGGTCGTGGACAAGGCTGTCATGCAAATATCGTGCCTCAGTTTTTTGGTTCAAACTTCTATGATTTTAGAACTACAGGCAGAAAATGTGAAGGTTTGTTATGTATGTGCTTGAGGAAATATTTCAAAATACGATTTTAATTTCATCATTTCAACACTTGTGTTTCGCAATTGAATAATTTCATGCATTTTGGGACGGAAAAATCTTAGCTGAAAAATTAGTTGTTCATCTTTTTCACACAAAACATATTAATGCGTTTTGCTACACAAAAAAGAAAACTTGTTTTCACATTGTAAAAAATGAATGTTGCTCTTACAGTATATACAGCTAATTTTACAATAATAAACTGTAAAATTGGTAATTTTACTGTTAAACTGTTAAACTGCTAAACTGTTAAACTGCTATTTTTGCAGTAATAGGCTAAAATTGCTAATTTTACAGTTTATTACAGAGCAGCTAAATTTTACAGCAATAAATTGCAAAATTGCTAACTTTACAGTAGTAAACTGTAAAATTGTTAATTTTACTGTTGCGTTTTACAGTTTAAATTGGTTACTTACTTATTACTGTGCGTTTTACAGTTTAAATTGGAACCTCGGCTGCCAGTATTATACTGTAAAAACAGCAGTTCATTTTTTGCAGTGCAGCATAATACTAGCAGCCGAGGTTCCAGTTTAAAACTATAAAATGTACAGTAATAAACTGTAAAACTATCAATCTTACAGTAATTACTGTAAAGCTAGCACATTTACTGTTTATTACTGTGCATTTTAGTTTTAAACTGGAACCTCGGGTGCCAGTATTATACTGTAAGAACAATAGCTTATTTTTTTCAGTGTAACAGCAAAATCACAGTGGCTCTTAGTTGTAGTATTTTGTCATAAATACATCAAAAATATTACTGCAAACAAGCTGGATTTATTTTATGGTTTGGCACAAAAACGTCATAAAACGGAGAAAGCTGTGTTAAAATTAAATTAAATTTGACACTAAAAATTAACCAATGAATTATTTTTAAAAGGGAAATAGAGAACAGAAAGATAACCGTTATTAGAATATTTTACATATAGTTACTTAAATAACTTAAATTCTCAGTTTCCTTTACTATAGATAGAATCAACTTTTCTTCAACATTACCGAAAATATATTTCCGATAGAACTACAGGTTAAGAATATTTGGTTTTCAGAAAGCATACTCATTTTTAACATGCCTAGTGCGGGAAAATATTTTTATTATTTCATACGTTTTGCTGCTGCATAAAAGAAATAAAAACTTAAAAGCAACTTTGCATAAGCAACGAGTAGAGAGTGACCTCTAAAGATAATCCAGGATATAGTAATGTAGTTCTGGATGAATCTAGAAGGCTACTGTCTTTACATAAAAAGACAATTTGACAAAATCTCAGATTAAAATATTGAGTATACTTATCGTTTAATTGTTGATGCGGCATGTATCTCTAAGCATAATCAAACAAAATGCTTTAGCCATGTTTATATGAAAAATTATGTTTTATATAAAAAAAGAAGATAACCTTGAAAAGAATATTTCAGAGAGAAACGCAGCAATATGAGTGAAAAAGCTTGCACTCTTTATGTTCATACTCCTTTCATGTTCCCGAAAATGAAGGTTTACTGAGCAAAGAACCTTAACGTGAGAGTAATTTAATCTGGAGCATTAAAAGAAACCGTGAGGAAATTTTTTTTATGTCTGAAGAGTAACAGGCTTTCTTTCTCCTTTTCTTTTTTAAATGAGAGAAAACGTTTAGGAACAAAAACAGACACCATGATTTCGAAAACATCTATTTCCAATAAAAAATAAGTACTCTCGTTTGAGGGACAAAAGTTTCTTTTCTTCAGTATGTAAAGATTTACATGAACATAGTTTTCTCAAACGATAAAACATGTAGAATCAATAAAGTCATTCATGGTAACTTATTTTAGCCGCAATTTCTCTATTTCAAACAACCCTGTTCTTTTTTTTTTTTTGATACAGTAGAACTTCTCAATGAGGGACACTAAGGGGGCCTGATTTTTCGTCCCTTAAATATAGGTGTCCCTTGTTTGGAGGTTTATGAAATGATACATGCCATATACTTAACTCAATATCTGTTCTTTATCTCTTCTCTACTAATAATAAAGCTGAAGGTTTGTCTCTCTCTCTCTTTCTTTCTTTCTGTCTGTCTATTACGCGCGTAGCGCCAAAACCGTTCGGTCGATTTTCATGACATTTGGCACAAAATTAGTTTGTAGCATGTAGTTTTGCACTACGAAGCAATTTTTCGAAAATTCCATTTCGTTCTTTTTCTATTCGAATTCTTAGCGGAAATTCGATAAAATAGGGAAGAAATATTTCATACACATTTTCAAGTCTTATGTCATTCGAAAGCTTAAATTTTTTTGCACAAAATGAAGTTTTTTCGAAGTTTCTACAATCATCAGGAGAGCTGTAACAATTGTTTTTAGAATCACGGAATTCAAGGCTTACCTTCAGTAAAGCAAGCCAAACGATTCTAAAATGGTTGAGCTCGAGAACAAAATTTGTTTGAAAATAGAGATGAAATGAATTATTTTATCAACTTTTCGTGTTGTTACCATGGTTACGTTTAATACTTATTTTTGTTTCGTTCTTTTTCCAGCGTTGCCAGATGTAGTATTTTTGATACTACGGTAGTATTTTTTCGGCCCAAATAAGGAGCGTAGTATTTTTCTGGCAACCCTGTTTCCAATATACTAATGATTTAATTAAAAGATTTGGCGGATTTTTTTTTTTTTTTTATTTTCATAGATTTTGCATTTCAGCAATATTGATTTTGGCAACGTTTGGAAACAGCAGTAAGCGCGTCTATCGCCCATTTAGCGAGAAAGGGGTACCCAAAGCACAAAGATTAAACCATTCTAAATTTATCGTTTGCAAAACATATTTTACTTCATTATCAATTTATTTCAATATAAATTGCAGCAAATGGCTTGAGTGAACGAATTTAGATTTTAATTTATCGTTTGCTGGTTGATGTTTGTCGATGTTCATTGTTTTTATTATCATTGTGAAGAATAATGGACGAAATTTCTTTGACTAATACTTAAAATTTTTAAGATCATTTGAGTTTAAAAGAAAAAAGTGCTTCAAATATATTTTTGCAACGTGATTATTTATTGTTGGACTGTAATTTGCAGCAGTAAATGCGATTAATAAATAATAAATGACAATAATAAAAATTAATTTTTAGGCGATTTTAATTTGTAGAAATTATTATGTTACAATTTTTTTGTTACACTTATTTCTCCACAGCATGCTATTCAAAATGCAGTGCAATTTAACTAACAGTGTGATTGTATATAAAGTTTTCTATAAAAAGTTTGTGATGGGCGTGGTGCACTATTCGACCTACATGAATAAATTTCTAAGAAGGAAAATCATGATTATAAATCTTAGGAAGAACTCCTAAGATTTAACTCCTAACTGTACTGTAGAGTTATCCAAAAACGAGAAATAATGCACTGTAAAAATGAATGTTGTTTTTACAGTATAATACAGCTAATTTTATAGAAATAAACTGTAAAATTGCTAATTTTACAGTACTAAACTGTAAAATGTGCTAATTTTACAGCACATTACCTTGTATTTTACAGTTTTAAACTGGAACCTCTGCTGCCAGTATTATACTGTTGTTTTTACAGTATAATGCAGCTAAAGTTTACGGCAATAAACTGCAAAAAGTGCTAACTTTACTGTAATAAACTGTAAAATTGCTAGTTTTACAGTTTATTACTGTGCATTTTACAGTTTTAAATTAGAACCTCGGCTGCCAGTATTATACTGTAAAAACAAGAGTTCATTTTTTGCATTGTAGTTTTATTGCCTTTTTTGGTATAAAATGAAGGAAACCAAAAGGGAGGAAGGCGTTATCCAAAAGCGAGAAATAATAGTAATTAAATTTCACTCAATCGCTCATTGAGAGTTCAAATTACAGTGGGCGTCGGCTAATTAAATCAGTAGTTAATTGAATCAGCCGTTTTAATTAATCAAATCGTTAAAAATAGAACAACAACCATCTGTATTTAACCAGCCGCTTTATTGAATCAACTGCTTTCTTGAATCAAAAGTCTTTAACAAACGTGATTCATGTAAGCGGCGGCCACTGTATTAAGAAACACATATTTTTTTCGTTTAGAGATCTTTCATTTCAATACAGGAAAACAATGGCGCTTATCGTGGAAAACTTGAAAGGGGTTCAAAAACGAATGTTGGGGAATTCATATCCAAAAGAAAAATTTTTCATTTTAACTAATTAGACCGCGCAAAAATAGAAGAAAAACTTCCCCCAACATTTACGAACTTTAAATAGATAACATACATTATTCAGGTTCGATAAAAAACTATGTTACTTAGCCGTATAAGTTTCATTTGTTTAAGTAGAGATGAAACGGTTGTAAACTTATTAATTACAAAGACACTTAATATCTAGTCGCATGCGCCTTGTCTTAGCAAGCAATTGGCTAGCAGATAGGCACGTAGGGCGTGCTTTAAAGGCAACCAAAAGGTATTTCGTTACAGCGGCAACTGCCAAAACAACAATTCAAAACAAATACGCAAATTATAAAAATTAAACAATTAAATAATTCAGTTCAAAATTTACGCAGTTCGAGCAGTTTCTTAACAACAAATCTCCAGTTTTTTGTACCTTCATATTACTACTTTTATTCCCTAAATATATTTTCAAATATTATCTCATCCGTACCAGCTCCCAGAAGCATAAAAAGAATTATATCAAACAAACCGTGGCTCCAAAGCTATTTATGAAGTGGAATTATAATGGATTCGTTGCTGTGACTTATTTGTATGCATTACGTTGCAAAAATGAAACTTGTTTAAATAGGCTATGGAACAGTCGTATATCAGATTGAAATTTGCTGTTGCTAAATTTGTCGAGTCCGTTCTCTTGGGGATGGTATTCCTTATTATAGTCACGTATCTGGCACTTTTGTTCTACCATGGAGGAAGAATTATGTTTTCTCCATATGAGGTGATGTTGGGATTTGATACGCTTCCAACATTTCGTTTCAGTGGAGAGTTTTATTTGGTCTTAATTTTCAGGAGTAAAGTACTGTCGTTGTTTTCGGAACGTTGGATGCAAAATGAATCGGGACATATAGTTATGGTAAGTAAAATATTGAGCCAAGATTATATTTTTAGTTGGACGACTGATAAGGCATAGCGTACATTTTAAATCTGAGCAATTAAAGCTTATAAAACATGTTTATAAATTTATTTTTTAAGGAGAAGTATCACTACAAAATATATTTATACTTTAAAGGTAATCGTAATATTTTCGCGCTCTAAATCACACAAGAGAATTTTTTTTTTTTTGAAGTAATTAATTTAAAAAAATAAAATAACAGTCATTTGTTTCACAGTATTTTAGTCTTGTATTTGTCCTATATTAAATTTAAAGCGGGGGTTCCCAACCTGTGAATTGTGACTCCAAATGAGGTCGTAAAGCATTTCGTATGGGCTCGTAACATTATCCCCAGATTAAAAAAAAAAACATATTATCACAAGCAATACACCGCCAACTCGGCTATTTCGATCCATGGACTGCAGTTTCGTGCTTATTATGCACTCATCAACATGGAATACGAAACAAGCCGAGTTGCTGATAAGTGCATAATAAGCACGAAACTGCAGTAGATGGATCGACATAGCCGAGTTGGCGGTGTATTGCATGTACCTGCCTTAGTCCTGCTTAGGGGCGGTTACTCACTGCTTTATACTCGAGCTCTGCCTTAAAAAATTTACGAGTTGTACCGTACCAAGTGCGATCGCTCGCTGGTGTTCTAATTTCACATTAGCTACCAGTATTTTTCTGCTCTCTTTGCTTTATAAGAGGGTTTTTTGCCTCCAACTCGGCTAGTTTCGTATTCCATGCTAATGAGTGCATAATAAGCACGAAACTGCAGTCCATGGATCGAAATAGCCGAGTTGGCGGTCTATTGCAAGTTCCTGCCTTAGCCCTTGCTTAGAGGCGGTTACTCACTGCTTTACAAGTTTAAAAACTACCATAAATCAGGAAAAAATAGAAACACTTTTGAGTAGTATCAATATGTAAGCGCAATAGCGAATCCAAAAGAGGGGCTATGGAGCTGCCTGAAGCCATTCAAACAAACGACCTTACCCCCCCCCCCCCGACCCTTCTACACAACAACTTTTAAGATTATCTGAAATTTCGGATTAGGAAATTAAGTTCTGCAAATTACAGCCGGAAGAGATTCATTTAGAAAGATTTTACTTCTCTGTAACAATCTAAAATCGTCCAAAATTTCGTTTTGAAACAATTTCGAATAAATTTTGGGAGAGGATCTCTGTACTCCAAATCTTAACTTGATGTCAACAAAGTTGGCCTATAATTGCATTATTAAGATATATTCCAAAAGAGTTACGAACCAAATATCGCCCACTAACTCCATCAAACGTAGACTACAATTGAGATTTTAGTACTACAATTTCAAAAGGAAAAAAAAATCCAACCTGTTCTACCCTTCCACATAACTAAAGATCGTCTAAAAATGAGTTCTAAGTTGAATGTATTAATTATTATACGTTAAAATATATTGCACATGTTTCTAAACGAATAATTCGGGATAATTAAATAAGTATGAAAATCAGCTAATACGAGCTCATGTACAAAAAATGAAAGAAATAATCTTTGGAGTAGAAATTAAATTATCATGGATTATGATATCAGTTCTTATTGAAAAAAAAATCGATACAAGAAGTTTCACTATCTGCCAACTCTTAGCAAAACATTTATTTTTTTTTAATTGAAATCGAGAAAAAATAAATAATTTTTAAAAGAAAACGAATTAGTAAATATCAATAGCTGCAAAATTATATCCACGTCGGAAATTACATCAATGGTAGAGGGAAATAATTATTTCCATTCTTAAAATATACTAATAGAGTCGGCATTCATTGTAAAAACCCCAGCCGTTCAAACAAATCGGTCACTGTAGCGAACAGCTAGTCTCTGTAACGTAAATGTAAAGCATATTGCATGTTAATTTCGTACTGTTTAAAAACACTAGAATAATTTTTACTAGTTCTGCTATATGTTCAACGGGTAGGAAAAGACTAACAAAATTGTAAATCAATACAAGTTTTAGCTTACTTTTCTGTAAAAGTAGAAAATAGGTGAACAAAAATCATGAAAGAAGGCCTGATGCACTGAAAAAAAAAACGCTCAAAGCAATTGAGTCGAAAAAGCACAACTTAATAAAAATAATTAAATACACAGAAAAATTTAAAATAGGAAAGTTGGATATTGAGCTGCGGAAACTGTGTACCTGTCAGTCTGTCTATTGGTCAGTTTTTCTGCCCCCCCCCCCGCAATAACTTTTGAGTGCATAGTCCGATTCGATTTTTTTTTTAAATCGAATGATCTCAGTGAGTACAATACACTCCCATATTCGAATTTTTGATTTGAATAATATTTCATTCAATTTCGAATTTCCAATTTTCCCCCCTGTCCTCACTTATAACTTTTGAAGGAGCAAGTTCGATTCGAGCGATTTTTTCGAAATATCTCAGAGAAAACACCTCATTCCTGTTTGATTTTTTTTATTTAAACACATTTTCATTAAATTTTGAGCATTTTTTTTTCTTTTTGAAAGACCATTCTTACATACCCAGTGATGCAATTGACAAAAATGTTTAGGGGAACTCACTTTGAGTTATAGGGAACTCGCCAAAAGAAAAGTGGTTTGAAAAAATTTATATTTGCAATTTTTACAATTAAAAACCCTAAATATACCCCCCCTCCATACTACAGAACTGTACGAACGCTTAAAAAAATAATTAAAAAAAACAGGAGGTTCAGTTGTCACCTCCTGTTGACAAGGGCCCCTTAACAAGGGGACTCCCCTTAAACAAGGGACCTGCTTTAATCGCAAATAGTACAATAAAATTTAATTTTTATGTGTTGTTTAAAATTGTTTTTCCTCTTTAAAAAGCTCTCTGCTTTCCATGTCATAGGCTTGATAATAGCTTTCTGCTTTAACTCGCACAGGTAAAGTAAAAGATTATTGTAACGCCGTCTTTCAAAAGCTTTGCAGATGATCAAAAATGGGAATCAAGTTTTCCGTTAGATGCAAATAGTGTAATTAGTGTAATCACGCCGCAGCTTCCAGTTTCATTATAACTCGCTAAAATTGGCGATTTTTCAAAAAAAATTAGCTGACTTTAGGACCTTATATTTCGATAACGGGGGCGCGAGGGCAAAAACGCGTGCGTTCAGAAACATGTTTTACAATGCTCTTATGATTCGTACTCATTAAAAATAAAAATCATTATTCCATAATCGCGTACTTTCCTGGTTAGGATTCAAATTTTATTTATTATTTCCCAGTGTTTTGGGGGGTGGGGCGAAGGGGTATGTCATAACTTCCTTAACACTTCCTCAAACTTCATTAGTAAGCCATCATTGAAAGATTTCTTTCCCCCTCTTTCTGCAAAGTTAAAAGAAAAAAAATCACACTTTAATTTTTTTTTCTCCAAAAAATAAAAACTAAAAACTTTAAAAGCCAGAATATTAATTCCCATTGTCTAGCGCGAATGCTTCTCACGAATCAGCAAGTTGTTGTTATTATTATTATTATTATTATAAAATTATATTATTTAATATGTCTTTTAATAATTTTAAATGCGTAATTTGTATTAATTTGTTTGTTGTCTTTTAAAATTTTACGAAATTTTAATTCCTTGTCGTGTTTCAGATATTTTTAATATGTCTTTTAATTGTTTTGAGTCTATATGTTTCAATATTTTGAATGTATAAATTGTTTTAATTGTTCTTGTTTTACTTGCCACTGTTATTGAATTCGTCTGTTGTGCGCAACACTTTAAAATAAATAAATTAATTTATTATTATTATTATTATTATTATTATCACTAACACTACCACCACCAACATCGTCAATTATTATTTTAGAAACGGCCTATCTTCTCTTTTCGAGTTCGTAAGTTACACAGTTGATTACTCTAAAAGCAGTAGTTTGGGATAAATTTCAGACTATCTTTCCTATTTTTAATTCTCAGAGCATACGTAAAGAACACTTATAAATTTAAAAGTTACAACATACACTGGCGGAAAAAAAAATCCCAACACCAAGAAAAAATTACTGTAGAGTAATGAAATTTGGGTAATGCAATTGTCTAGTTAACATGTTTAATTGATTAAATGTACAAGATCACTGGCTGGGTCAACGGCCATACCATGTTGAAAATACCGGTTCTCGTCCGATCACCGAAGATCACTGGCTAATTTAAGCTCAAGAAAATGCTGTGCAAATGTGAAATTATGTTAATTTAATAGAGGGTGTAACCTCCAGAATTTTGAAGGCAAGCCTGCAAGCATGCATGCATTATGTCATGCAGGTGCCGAATGTCACTTTGTGGTATGGAGTGCCATGCTTGTTGCACTTGTTGTGTCAATACTAGGACCGTCATTGCTGACTGTGGATGATGCTCGAGGTGCCGTCCAATGATATCCTATACGTTAACAATTGGAGACAGATCTGGTGATTTTGCAGGTCATGGTAACATGTCAGCACTCTGTAGAGTACATTGCGTTACAGCAACGATGTGAAGGCGAGCGTTATCCTGTTGTAAAACTTCCTCTTGAATGCTACTCATGAAGAGCTGTACTACTGGTTAAATTACCAGACTGACGGCAAATTTTCAGTCAGTGAGTTTGGGATAACCACAAGAGTGCCCCTGCTGTCGTACGGAATTTCTCCACAGACCATGACTCCAGGTGTGGGTCCCGTGTATCTAGGCCGTAGACCGCTTGAATGCAGGCGGTTCCCTGGCCTCCTTCTGACCAATATACAGCCACCACTGGCACTAAGGCAGAATCTGTTTTCATCAAAAATTACAACAGATCCCCTTTCCGACCTCCAGTGAGCTCTGTCTTGGCACCACTGCCGTCGGAAACGGCAATGGTTTGCAATCAATGGAATACCGGCTACAGGCTGCCTGGCTCGGAGCTGTCCTTGAAGTAAACAGTTTCTTACCGTTCCTTGGGTCACGACGGTACCAACTGCAGCTCGAATGCCAGCCGCAGATGCAGTACGATGCGCCACAGCAGTACGCAAGATTCGGCGATCTTCCTTCTCAGTCGTTCCATGTAGCAGCTCGGAACTCGATCTTCATGGGGTAGTATCATCCCTTGACCATAGCTTCCAATAATCATTCACGGTGGAAACATTCCCGCCAAGTCTTTCTGCAATATCACGAAATGAAAATCCACCTTCTCGTAGCCAAATTGTACGACCTCGTTCAAACTCGGTGAGCTGTTGATAATGGCTTCTTCGTCTTCTTAAAGGCATTCCTGGCTAACATGAACGCAATTCGTCAAATTTCACGGAAAAATTATACTCGCGAGCTTCACAACACGCTTTTAAAACAAGCCTTATTTGCATGTTCTGAGTGACACCAGCTGCGCCACACTTATGCGCGGAGCGTGAAATTTCAATCGATGTCATCTTTCAGTTGTATAAACACGCCTACCAAATTTCATTTATCTAACACAAGTCTTTCTTGGTGTTGGGATTTTTTTTTTCCGCCAGTGTATTACATAAAGTCCTCAGCAAAATATAAACTATCAATGCAGTAAGAAATATGCACAGTTGTAATATTAAATGCTATTAATGCAATTTTTATATTTTAACACTACATTTTCAAAAACGAACCAGTAGTACAATATATAGCGCTTTTTTATTTCAGTAATCCTTAACAAATGTCCATAAGAGAAATGAAATGCGAATAGTAAGAAGGTAAATGGATAATCATTTGCGTAAAAAGACAGCTGCGAACAAACGGGTAACAAATTTCTATAACGTTTACCAAAGAAATAAAAGGTAATTAATTATTTTAATTCAGTAAAGCCTTTAGAGTTCAATTTAAGAGCAAGAATCTGAGAGAGTGTCACGCCTGTGATTCATGACCTCTCAGATTTTTTCCAAAAAATTACCAAATGTTTATTATCTTATTGAAAGACCAAATCCAGAATGTTTTGCTCTAAAGTTGAGTTGTTTAGTTTTTATGGATCCCTAAAGTTAAGGGTGCGGCATCAAAAATTAAGCGGATTTTCAAGACATGGAAGTTGCTGTGAGCCAAAACCCTTACCAGGAACTGTTTAACTCCAAATTTCTTTTTGTATATGGAATATAGAAGGTTGAAACTTTACAAAATGAACGTTAAATTTGTGGTAAGTTGTTGCCGAAGGTCAGTGAAGGCCCTCAAAACAAGGCATTTTTGACGTTTTATAGCGTTTTTGAGGTCCAAAAAACAGCTTGTACATTTCAGTTGTCACGGCAAAAGTAGTGTCGTTTGAAAGATCAGTGTAAGCACTTTAAAATAATGTATAAATAACCGAGGAAAGTTCAACGTACTTTTAGTTGCGTAAGGCCGAAATATGAAAAATGTCATATTTTACCGATATTCAAACGGTCATAACTTCCTCTGCCAACAACATATTGAAATATTTTTTTTTTGCCAATGTCATACTCTATTCTTTGGCTTAACAGAACAGTTGAGCCCTTTGAGGCGAAATGCAAAATTTTTTTTTACAAAAAATGTATTTTTTCTGTGCAATTTTTGTAAAAAAATTTTTCACATTTCGCCTCAAAGGACTCAACTGTTCTGTTAAGACAAAGAATAGAGTATGACATTGGCAAAAAAAAATATTTCAATATGTTGTTGGCAGAGGAAGTTATGACCGTTTGAATATCGGTAAAATATGACATTTTTCATATTTCGGCCTTACGCAACTAAAAGCACGTTGAACTTTCCTCGGTTATTTATACATTATTTTAAAGTTCTTACACTGGTCTTTCAAACGAAACTACTTTTGCCGTGCCAACTGAAATGTACAAGCTGTTTTTGGACCTCAAAAACGCTAAAAAACGTCAAAAATGCCTTGTTTTGAGGGCCTTCACTAACCTTACGGCAACAACTTACCACAAATTTAACATTCATTTTGTAAAGTTTCAACCTTCTATATTCCATATATAAAAAGAAAATTGAAGTTAAACAGTTCCTGGTAACAGTTTTGGCTCACAGCAATTTCCATGTCTTGAAAATCCGCTTAATTTTTGATGCCGTACCTTCAACTTTAGGAGTCCATAAAAACTAAACAACTCAACTTTAGAGCAAAACATTCTGGATTTGGTCTTTCAATAAGATAATAAACTTTTGGTAATTTTTGGGAGAAAATCTGAGAGGTCATGAATCACCTCATAATGCTAGGCGTGACAGTTTCTCAGATTCTTGCTCTTAAAATAATAGTGAATCCACTTCAAACTATGTAAAAATTCCAAGCAAATTCCATCGGAGACAAGAATCTGACCTTTCAATTTGTTTCAAGCATTTAAATGTGTAAGTTTGTAGTTATAAATTTGCAAAAGAGGGTTAATTTTTAAAAACTAATGTACTCGTTAGTTAAACTCCAGTAAAAGTGAGACTTAGTTAAATGAACTCCACAAAGAAAAAAGAAAAGAAAAGAAAAAAAAAACACTGCATGTTTTGACATGTGACTGGAACAATAACTCCAAGTCATTCTCGAATAGATTGCATACAAACACATACACGTTTGTTTATTTGAGAAAGGAGCGGACATCATGTTGTAAGAAGAATAATGACCCCCCCCCCCCCCAAAAAAAAAAGAAAACAAGAAAGGAAGAAAAAACCTTTCAGCAAAATACTATTTTAAGAACAAAATTTTGCTACTGTTTCCTCTCCAAGTTTATGAGTATCTAAAAAGCAGATTGTCTTGTTTGTGGAATTGTACTTAAAGGGAAGAAACGATGATAGCCTAGGGACTTCTCTTTTTGCTGTAAATTTAGTTTTACAGAACACTGTTCTGCAAAGCAGAAAAATGAATTGAAGAAACTGCAGCGTACGGTTTGGGGTGGGGTGGAGGTAGTTCCACGCTTTCAGAGCATATAAATGTAACATTAGTAAAAAAATGCTTTCATTATTTCTTTTGGTATTGGAACGCTCTTGTTTCTATTTCACTTTTTCTCGTGTAGAGTCATTGATTATGCCATCAATTTAAAATGCTACATTTATTCAACTTCGCTATTAGTCTTTGAAATACATAATAACTGATATTTAATCCGGCAATTACTTACAAAAATGCACATTAACGAAAAAAAACTTATGAAAAACAACAAAAGCAACATTTCTCTGGTGGAGCTATTTGGTGTAAGGTATTTTCATTTCACAGCGGACGCCACTTATAGGAACCACTTTTGTTCTGAACAGTTTTGATTCAAAAAAGCGGCAAAATAGTAGTTTCGGTAATCTTCGTTTGAGAAATTTAGAGAAATAGATTCAAAAATTTATGAAACAGTCGATATTTTTGCATTTAATTTTATTTTTTGCGTAATGTCAAGTTTATATTGTGTTCTGAACTTTTCTGAGATGGACAGGCTGTGGTTTTTCTTTCTAGACAACAACGAATAGTAATATTTATTGAATTTTTTTGCCGAATAAATTAACGTACTTCAAGTTTTTGACGAGCTGAAACTGCTGTGGAGTTCTCAATTTAACTTCTGCAAAGGGGATAATTTAACTCTCTCAATTTTACAGTGAAAATACAAAAGTTACTAAAGATTTTTCTTTTTATTATGGAAGAGATTCTTGTGAAGCAAACGGCGTTGAGCTGCGAGTGCGGAACGATCAATTCATTGGCGGCGAATTGGCGGGTGTTGTCTGATTTGAATAATGCAGATGAACCTGACCTAAAAAGAGGGCAGCAGGAAAATTTAGATAAGTTACTAACCAAAATGGTCAGAAATAAAAAACTGAAAAATTCAATCAAAGCGGTAAAAGTTTGCTAAATATTTAATTGTGTTTCCCAAAAATAGGACCAAATTAAAAAAAAAAGCCTTAAGGGCTGTTCATAAACGATGTCACACTTTTCTTTTGAAAATCTTTATCTCACCCTTTTGTCACGAAGTGCCACGCTTCTTCTGACCCACTTCCTCAATCTGTCACATGTCACACTATTTTTCATAACATATTATAAAAAAATGCGTGACGTCACACATCTTGTTATACCTTCACTCCCTCCCCCCTTGTCCCAAACTGTCACAATTTTAAGAGCTCTCACTCCTTCAAAGTGTGACATCATTTGTGGATAGTCCCTTGGTATGATTTTTATGGGTACTTATAATGTAATTTGTAAGAAAACAGTCGAAAACTTTGTACAATTAATGAGGTTAAAAATGCAAGACAACGTGTCCAAAAGTACAAATAAACGAGTTGCGTCGACAGATATTTGTTCAAGTCCAATGGCTATTTTAACACTTCGCTAAACAGACATTGTATTTAACAGACAGATCTCTAAGCAGAATACGTGGCTGATACAAATACGATCAACTGATAGAATATGGAGCAAGTATTCGCAGCTTTAAAGAAAAGAACATTAATCTAAACATCAACACAATCTTAGTACAGTCGAACTCGTTTATAACGAGCTCGGATATAACGAGAACTCGGATTTAACGAGGGAAACGAGAATATTTTGTAGGATCAATGTTAAGTCTATGGAACAGAATTTGTTTTTAACGAGCAAGACCCGGTTTTAGCGAACAATTTTTTCTGTCTCGCAGTTTTTTTCCTCATCTTTCTAGTCTTATTCCTGTCTTATCTTCTTTCCTTTTTTTCCCCTGCAGTTCAATACTTTTGTATGAAAAATTCCACCAGCATTCCAGTGTTATTAAATAAAGAACAGTATTTAATTCAATTAATTGATGTAGTTAAAGAAAATATTAGTTAAATTACAAGTAAACTCAGTTATTTGACCTCCCAAGCCACCCACCCCTTCTAGTTGCACGCTGGTCGTAAGGACCCGTTTATTACGAGCACTCGGATTTAACGAGCAACATGTTACGATCCCTTCATGCTCGTTATAAGCGAGTTCGATTGTACCGTCAAGAGCTTTGCTCAAATTTCAAAATGTAGCTCGGTTCATTGAGCTACTGATTCGCATTTGCTTTTCAAATGAAAAGCTACAGTGTTTCAGGAGCGCCATCATCCAGGATCCGAGTGATTGCGTATTTATTAATATTAAAAAAATATATTATACATAAAGTGATCACATGATCTTGGTTACATATGTTCGGAATACTCTTGGTTACATAGATTAACAAAGATTAAAAGGGATAATATAATATAGGAATTTGTAAGAAAAGCAGTCGAAAACTTTGTACAATTAATGAAGTTAAAAATGCAAGACAACGTGTCTACATGCACAAATAAAAGGTTTAAAAAGAGTTAGAAAACCCTAGCAAATAGCTATTTCGGGGCTATTATAAATGAAGCCCCATCATCAGTGTAAAAAGATGATGGTTCACTGATAACAGTCACGTGAACCATCATCTTTTCACATATATCGCATCACACAATTTTATAAGGCATAATTAAATCAAAGTTAGACCCAATATTGGGCTTGCTTTGTAGTAACACATTAAGCCAAACGCACTGACTGAATTAACTACAAGCCAGTTTAGGGAGAGAAAAAAACTCTTTTACATGCTGTTAAAGTTTCACTTCATTTGTGCATATTTAAGTTGTTGTTTCCCAATTTTGTTTCATAATAGAGAGAGAGCTTAACTTCGAGCAAGCAAGAAAGGGCATTATATTCCTCAAAAACTCATATTCATGAGTAAATAAGTAAATAGTCTGAAATTTTGCGAGATCTACAAAAAATCACAAGAAAAATGAAGTACTGATGTTGAGCTGTCGTGAAAATTTAGCGCTCCTCCTCCCCCTTCACGCGCAGATCAGAATAGCCTTAGAGTAACTACAACTAATGTCAGATTTTCACTAAATTTCATAAGTAAATTCGATTGAAAACTAATATTTATTGTTGTTAATCCTAGGCGCAGATGTAAGTGCAAATGGGGAGAGAGTAACTTAAGAGCAATGATTTTAAAAGCCAAAGTGAGAAATTACGTTTTGAATGCACTCTCTATTTTATAGTGCAGCTATGCAAGTACTAGTTGAGTAACTTTTCTCCGGCTCTACTATTTATTCTATCATCTATGGCATGCGTGTACTGTGGAAGTCGGACTTCACAGTCCAGACACTGTACCAAATAACGGTACAGTTGGAAAAGTGAAGCAGCGCACCCCAATTTGCCAGCCTGGCTGGCACACGACAAAAAAAAAAAAAAAATCTTTCTCTCTCTCCCACCCTCTCTCTTAAAAGAGAGCGCGAGAAAGAGATAAACATCGAACAAAAGAAAAGCATTATATTTTCGAAACTTAAAATTCATTGTAAATAGTATGAAATTCTGCCTTAGTCGTAAAAGATCCCCGGAAAAATAAAGCGCAGAAGATGAGCTAATACGCAAATTCAGGAATAACAACTTTGAGCTGCAACAACCTATGTCAGATAATGTTGAGCTTTGTAATAACAACTATAACCAATGTCTGTTGATGCTGAACTTTGGGATAACAACTATAACCAATGTCATATTTTGACAGGATTACATAATAAAATTCGATCAAAATCTGATATTGGTTGTTGTTCTTACCCCAAGGTGCAGATATAAGTACACAAATGGGGGGGGGAGTAAATTAAGTAATGATTCTTTAAAAAATGCACTCACTATTTTGTGGTGCAGTTATGCAAGTTCTCATCCAATACTTTCCTCCGGATCTACTATTTATGTCTTTCTGTCTGTCTCTCTCTCTTTCTCTCTATCTGTCTTTGAGAGAGAGAGAAAAAGCGATAAACATCTATCAAAAGAGGAAAAGCATTCTATTCTTCAAAACTTACATTCATGCGTTAATAGTTTGAAATTCCATCTTAGTTGTAAACAAGTAATAACTATAACCAATGTCACATTTCGACAAATTGCATAATTTGATATTGACATTGGCTGCTGTTGTTGTTCTAAGGTGCAGATATAAGTACATAAATGGCGGGAGGGGGGGGGTGAATTAAACAATGATTCTAAAAAAATTCAAACAAGAAATTATGCTCTCCCTATTT
>JAXGGA010015134.1:0-30022 GCA_038373865.1 Uloborus plumipes
CAACTTCCAGTCCTCGACTACAACATAGAGTTCCAGTATTTATGGAGGATCCAGATCCGTGGATTTCCGAGAAATCTCGAAGCAATAATGTCGACAATGGAAAGAAGCCAAACGTGAGAGTGATTCCCATAGAATATGAAGGAGATAGGAAACCAGCAAGACAGAGGACCTTTTCTGGACCAGCAGGAATCCAACAGAATGGTAGTATTCCAGATGGACATGTAGAAAGTGATATAAAACCAGCAAAACACAGTATGTCCAACATGACTCTACCCAACAGAAAACGAGTACCTAGTGGTGAAACAAAACCTCGTGTGTACAATATTCCAATCCAAATTGAGAAAAGAGAGAGCAGCAGTGAACCTTTCAAAAAACCAAATTTGAATAAATCTCCTCCTAAAGAATTAAAAACAAATGGTTGTACGGTTACTAAAGTTAGTTCTGACAACAAACTGCAAAAATCTGAAGAAAAGATTCCCGAGCCAGGATTCAAGCTGCAACTCAAAAAAGTTGATGATATATTGGGCGATTTAAAATCCTATGCGTCAGAAGTCGAAAGCTTTTCTGGCACTGCTAATGATAAACAATATAGATACCTGGATGAAATGTTGACAAGATTGATGATACGATTAGATGATATAGAGACTATGGGTAATTCTGAAGTTAGAAATGCTAGAAAAGCCGCCATTAAGCAAGTACAATCGTACATTGATCTCCTAGACACGAAAATTAACTCAGAGTCCAAGGAGAAAGAAGCAGAGTCTGCAGTTTGTGTCGAGAACCAAGACTTGTCTGGCGATATTGAAGACGGTAAACTAGACGCGGAAAACATGCCCGAGGCTACTACAGGACATGTTGAACAACAGGAAGTACCAGAAATAGAGATGGTAGAAGCTACTGTAACAGAAGAAATCGAATGTAACAAAGCAGATTTGAATCATCAAGAGACTAAAAGAACACCTGAAATAGAGATGGGAGAAGCTACTATAAATGAACCACAAGAAATAATAGAGTGTAACAAAACGGATATGAATGAAACTAAAGAAGTTCCTGAAATAGAGATGGTAGAAGCTAGTACAACAGCCTTGGAAAAAATAAACAGTTGTGACGAAGCAGATGCGGGCAAACAAGAGGATAACTCACTTAGTCCAATTGAGGATGTTATAGCTGGTTCAAAAATCGGTGAAGTCGAAATGAAGGGTCAAACAGAAAGTTGCAAAGATATCAACGAAAACCATTCAACTGAAAGAGATGCATCTGAATCTCATCCTGAAGTAGAGATGGCTTCTGTATGTAATTTGGAACTAACAAAATCTTGTGATGAGGAAGGCCAGGTAACTGACAACACAACAGAACTGAAAAATTCTCCTAGTCTGGAAACATCCACGGATATCGATATGGTGGAATCCCCGGAAAACTCTCAGGACTCTAGGTATAAAAATGAACCATGTGTGCAAAATTTCGGTGCCAACTGTGATATTGAAATGTCGGATTGTAGTGTACAAAGTATCGAAAAAAACTCTGAAACGATGTTGGACTGTTGTGATAACATTCCAGAAAATGCATCTTCTCATAGTGATATGAAAGATGAAGGGTCTATTGTAACGACTTCTAATCAGAACTCTGAACTGTCAAAACTCGATCAGGCAGATTCTGCTGGTGAGAACAATGCTTAAATCCTAACTTTATAGTAGATCCTAAATCTGATAGTGATAATTTATTTGTATGATATGTTGCTGACAGCATTTAAATTTGTCTAGTTTGTAAATTAACTGTTTGATTTGTGCTTGCCATATTGTAAATATGTATATAGTTCAAATAAAATTGTATTTCAGTTACAACATCTTTTATCTTTCACATTCAAGACATATTGACATGCATGAAATAATGATTTTAAAATACTGCTTTTTGAATGAATGAAAGATAACTAAGACTTACCTTGTTTTTAAAGTGTTAATTGTTAATGCTAACACTCATTTTGTAATAATACTTTACAGTGAAAAAAAGTCAAACTGTATTAGTCTAACAGTAAATCTGCAATAAGTCTATTTCTAATTGGCTTTTAAAATATGCATAAATAATTTTGAATTTTAGTTTCAAGACAGGAAAAAGTTAACTCTGACTAAACTAGTTGCTGATATAAATATCAATCAGTTGATGATATAACATATTTCATGATATGTATCAAATATTAAGGAAATACTATATTTTGATATTTATATTTGGGACCATGATGTTCTGCTTCATAAAAGTTATATTAAGATACTGTTATTGCATCATTATGCATTGAAGAAATATCAGTTTTTTAATTTTATATTTATAAAATTAATAGCAAGTGACCTAATACTTTTAATAAGAACATTAAAAGTGTACTAGTTAAATACTCGGCATTGGTCAGAATAAGGAAAATTTTTTATGGCTGTGAACCGACTAAGGGCTGTTTTTTTTATTTCTGAACTATAAAATTATAACAGCGGCTGGAAAAACTAAATCAGCTAATGTTAAAGAAATTCAATTAAAATCGATAGAAACATATCTTAACATTACACAATAATAAATTATTCTTAGTGTTAGTTGAGTAATTTCATTTGTACTTTCACATTATTATTGATATTGTAATGATATTATGATTTTTCGTGGCACAGATATATAATGTAATCAGTTTTACTGTGCATATGGATGTAAAATCAACAGCTAATCTGATGTTTTTGAACCCTGGTTTAAACTCTCAATTAAGTGTTTTTCAATAAGGATTTTATGTTTGGATAAAATAGCGGTTTAAAGGTTTTGTTAAACTTGAAAGTGAAATTATCAATTTTTTAGAACTTGATCATGAGGTAAAAGTCTATTGTTTTGAATTAAAATACAATGGCTGCCGTTTATATGAATGACAATTGTTCCAAAGAGCTTTCATTCAGAAAAACGACCTATTTAATAAAGCTGGATCTTGTTCAGTTCTGGCAGATTTTATTAAAGTGGCTTATTCAATTAACTGGCATCTACTGTATCTGGCTTAGTAGTTGTTTAATAAGATGGGTGAATTTTTCTAAGCTTATAAGAATACTTATTTAACCTCACCAAATAAATTTAATACAGTCTTTAAGATGCAATAAGTAGGTATTTATTATCATAACTTATATTTTAGGAAATAATTCTACGAGGAAAAGTATTTTGTAATGATGATTCAAATATGAGCTAATTGCGACATACATGTCACAATGTGGCATGTAGCCAACTTCTTTTTATCTCTTGGGCCACTTTTTATGAAACTTTATTTCATTTTTAAAAATATCAGTTTAAAAGTTCCTTTTTATTATTTTTTTTTCTAAATCATTGTTGTACTATAATGATCTAGGGGAAAAAAAAGTATTGGGTACAAAGTGGAAGTACTTGGATGATGCTAGAGATGAACGTCACTGGTCAGCTTACTAAAGGGGGCATTTAGTTGTCTTCTTATTAAATAAATTTCAATCTGTTAATGCAGATACTCGAGTTGGTGCTTAAATTATTGACATGTAAATGTCAATAACGCACAACCTCAATGCAAAATGGTTCTTTCAAGGTGAGTCAATCAAGTAATGAGAATGGTTACATAACAATTGATTCCATCTGCTCAAACCATCAAAGATTCTTCAACATGAGAACCCCCTGCAATTAATACACTTGCAAAGTTTTCCATTTCTTGACTAGCAGTCATCTTTGTAGGTCAATTGCAGCATCCAACATATGTCCATAACATTCTTCTCAAATAGGGTACAAAGTGTATTTTAGTTCAAGTGATTCCAAATCACACTGAGCTAGCTATAAAGTGCAAAAACAGGTTTGGCAAGTAACAATTTGGCTCTATCCCAGTATACGGTACGCTCGCCAATTGTGGTGTATTAGTTTGGTTCTAATTCATTGCTTTCGATTAAAAAAATTTCGGCAACCCTAAAAGTCGCCAACGGGTTTGGAAGAAGCAATACCATAGGGCAATACTGAAGTTGGCGACAAAACTAAAATGGGAGACAAGGAGCGTTCCGTTCACTGGGAGTTAACCTAACAATTTTATGCAACTCTGGCTGGTAAGAGCAAACTTAGCTTAGTCAGCACCCCAACTACACTTTCTCCCCAGTTGGAGCACGCCGTGATGAAGTCACAAAAAAAAAAACATGCTCATTACTTTCATAACTGGACTTTTATTTCACAGTTGATTCCCCAGAAGTCTTTAATCCAATATAGGGAGAGGACCCATACACTTTCCTTTTGTAAGCCATAAAAAATATATACAAGCTTAAGTATTTGTAAATTAGTCGTCACCCCCAGTGTATGACATTGTTTGGTGCGTAAATTCAACTTTTCAAAAGGATGAAAAACAAAACATTTTTTTTCATCAGAGCTTTATTTATAGACACAACATTACAGAAAAGTGCCTTGTAAACATTGTGCATTGCTGCCATTACCACATTTTAAATCACTGCTGTTAATTTTTCAAGAGTTCACTGCAGTTGCTCTCCTCGTTGCAGCTATTGAACAGTTTGTTCAATTAAGGCTGATTACAATTATGACACTATAATAATCAACATGTTGAAAAACATTTATTTGAATGTTCATGTTTCCATTCATTCTCAATGCTTAAATTTAATGAAATATTAAAATGGTTTGAAAAGATATGAAGGTTCATAAAGTTTGATTAAAATATTTTCAAAATTTTACATCATATAAATGCTTGGATTTCAAGAATAATTCTCTTCAGTCAATGAAGTACCACTAACAAATTTAAATGCTAAATCAACAATTATAGTACAATCAAAATCTTATAAATTCTAGTTCATACAATTATGATTTGTTAAGAAAATATATAAATTTACAAAATGCTAGTAAGTAAATAATATTAATTTTCACAGCTATTTTATAGCATATCTATAAATGTTTTCAAACGTGACGTGTTTGAACACTATTTGCTTGCTTCCTAAGAAAAAAGTATTTTTCATAAATACAATAACAATATTGCAGTTTCTTACCTCTTCTCGTTTTACATGCTTCACATTAATCAAATATAATACATTTCAAATTTTTTGGAAAAAATTAGATTGAAATAGTACTCAATACTATTTTGCTATTCACGAGTTTCGTTCACAAGGATATATTGTTTTTCAAGCTTTGAATTTATAGGCTGTGTCTTGCTTATTAATTTTTGGACTAATTGGCATTGTTTGATCATGCAATGTGAACAAGTTTTTTTTTCTTCTAAATTTCATTCAAAAATGTAAATTTCTTGTTCTCATACCTGTACATTAAAGCTGAAGGAAATGAAATGAATGGAATTTAACTAAAATGCTAATGAAACGTCTTTCACCTATTCAAGACACATGGAATAATAAATATAAGTTAATTTAGCAGACTTGCCATAAATTGCATAAGAATAGAAAGACATAATATTTGCTTACTAAGATGGCATTTAAGCTCTGGCAGAATGAATCAAGCATCTTCTGAAGTATTAATGACTGAAATAAGACATTACTGCAAGGAACAAAATACCTTAAAGCATTTCATTTAGTGCATGTAATTTTTATTTATAAATCTTCTACAAATATTGTTGAAAAAATACAAACTATTAACTAAATTTATACTTGGATCTTATTAGGCAATTTTATTAAATAATTAGTGAAGCAACTTAAATGAGTTGCTTCAATCAAATAATCATGTAAATTAAACAAGATAACTTCGGACTTTAACTACACAATTATAATAGTAAACATTTTTTTTTAAAGATATGAGATACAGAGTATCAATTTACTAGTTTTGTTCTATTTTAAATAATATAATTTTTTTTTTGCATTGTGTGTTATTGTTTCCAAAATTTTCAAACATGAAGTTTCCACAATGACAACAAAGATCTTAGATAAAATGACATCAATAGAGAACAAACTGGTAAATATGTATGTAAAACTTTCAACTATATATATTTTATCATTGAAGCAATGTTTGAAAGTAGTTAAAACTCCAGGTAGTACTTTTCTAAGTTTGTTTTCAAAATATTTGAGAATGAGAAATAATTTCTTTAATAATTTTTAAAGTAAATGGCTGTTTGTAAATTTTCTATTAATTGTCAATCACCTGACTCAATGTGCAACTCAAAAGGAAATTGATATTATTGCTTTGCAGCACAAATGCCATTTTCCCCTTATGAATCACAAGACATTCATATTCGGAAAAATGTTTAAGATTGTATAAAATACTCGTTTATTTTTGGGCATTTGCATATTTTTGGGATTCGAGAAAAAACTAATTAACATCTACTCTATTCAAGAAAAAAGAATTTAAACACTAACTGGTAACTTCAAAGTGGAAAAGTGGTTCATAACTGCACTTTGTTTAATAACAAATCAAGACTAAGTGGGGCAATGATATACAAAACTAACTCTAAGTTCAAAACAAATACACAAATAAGATAAACTATATATTATAGTAGGAAAACTAAAAGGATGACCAAGAAAAGAGGACATATATGAACATAGTTATGAGATATAAGATGCTTTTGTAACATTGACTAGATAAAACAATTTGTTCTTCTGTCACTTTCATTTCCCATGACATTAAGAACATATGACTAGTTTGATTATTCATATAAAAGGTTGAAAAAAAAAAAAAAAACATAACTGATAACCCCAAGCGGAAAAAAAAAAAAACATTTTTGAGATCAAGAGTAAATTTCAGAGAGAAAAATGCATTTTAAAATTCTTACAATGCATTGATTGTCTCAGAGCAATAGCATTGATTTATGCTTTTGCCATAGAGCTTGCATTTCATTATAACTTTTTAATGATAAAAAGTACCAATGACTTCATAAGATTTTCATTAAAAAGTTTTACATGTAGTTTCAATAAATATATATATTACACAAGAATAAAAATGTAAAAGCTCTCAGCAGTAACTGGGCAGATGAATGGATGCTAAACATTTAAGATTGAAAATACTTTTAAACTGCATAAAAACAGAAAACTGAATACTTTTTTCCCCCTTTTATGCTTAATGTGAACAACATATCATTGGTAATATGATTTTTACAAACTAAAATAAAGAGGGCAAAGGTATATTTTATGGTAAAACCTCAAACTATTTCTTAATTTTTAAGGTCTAAGTATTTCAAATACCACTTAGAATCCAAATTAAAATATACACAAATTTTACTTAATCACTTGCATTTCATAATTGAAATAACAGCTGTACATAAATTGCAAAGTTAAAAGAAAATACACATAATGTAAATGATTACCTTTGCTCCATAGTATACATTATCAAATCCGATATTGCTAGGCATAATTACTGGATGAAAATTGCATACACCTGTTTCAGTGTTCTCAAGAACAGGAAAAATAGCCATTTTTTCCAGAAAGCTCTATTTTTTTTTTTTTTTTTTTTTTTTTTTTTGTCACCGAAGAAACTTCTGAAAACTCTGAAGCATACATATGAAACTCTCACTGTCAATTCTTGCCTACAATGCTAGGTTTGGTAATACATACGTACAGAACAGGCACTATGACATACATGTATTTCATAGGAATTCTTTTTCCTTCAACTATTCAAAGAATCATCAAAACTTAACAATGCAAAAGTATTGAACTCTTCCGGATTAGATACACTTTACACTGAGCTTTAGGCGAAGAATTATTTAATAATAGTTTTGATATGTTGAATTTTTAAAACAAGTAACATGGTAAGCCATAATAAATTTATGATTCTTTTTTGCTGATAGTAAATTTGCACTCACTGAAATAAAAAAAAAAATTCAACATAACATCATGGAACAAAGAGAGAGAAACAGAACTGAGACTAAACAAATATTTAATGAAACTCGGAAGAAAAACTGCTGGTATACTTTGATAATAGATCAATAGGAACTCTAGATTTGAAAAAATACTACACTTTAGCCAGATGAGCATGGGCACAATTTAACATAATTGCACTCTACAGTTGAATTAAAGGTATTTTAACGGGCTTCAGGTACAGTTTAGAATAATGAGTCATTTTTGTAACAATTGAACACACATTTGTGGTTGACATCAAATGCAGATTTATTTATATACTATATACTTTCAATGATGCTCGAGTGCATAAAAATGATTATCTAAAATTAAAAAGACACAATTGTGTTTTTTTTTTAGTTACATGAACTGCAAGCGTACCATTGGTTTCCTTTTAGAACAAGAATGTGGTAAGCGAAAGCCACATGCCAAAGTGGACTTTTAAAATAGATCAGCAGGTCCGAACAGGTTCTTTTGCTATGTACAAAATTCTATAACCAGCCTCAACATAGTCAGCAGTGCACAAATTTTAATGCAATGGCAACATGAATATATATCCAAAAACATCAAGCTCTTTATCATTAGTGCATCATTATACTAAGTCGAAACACACTAGACTCTACAAACACTCCAATAAATTTTACAACTGAAACAAACTCAATATTAAGAAAAACAAGCAATGTCGAACATCACCATAAACTAGCACATCACAAAAAAGAAGGAATGACCTCTCAGCCGGGTCATTTGTAAAACGTGTGAATTGTGTCCGAGCACACGGAGGCTGGAAAAGGAACACAACAGTTCGTCATTCTGCACTATTTTAACTTGCGAAGTACAGAACTAGCACCATTCAGTTAAAGCGACTGATTCAGTGTTAAGTGATGCACACTTCAGAATGTATAGAAATATTAACTGTATACCAGCCAAAAATTGTAGAGATATGAGGACTAGACAGCTAATCCAATGCTAAAGCATGTCATCATCTCTTACATTAGGAATGTAAAAAACAAGAAAACTAAAGATTTTACTAAAAAGTTTTCCACTTCTTTCAGAAATAAAACTATTAATTTTGTGTGATCAACAGTAAAAAAAAAATGATAAAAGCAGAAAAAACAGATAGCCAAGTTATTAATCAATAATAAAAAATAAATATTTCATAGCAAAAACAAAAAGAAATGATAGAAGTGGAAATAAAATTTTTATAAATGCTCAAATTTTAATGAATTAAAAAATTTCAATCAAGGAAATACTGTTTAATATTATCTAGAAGGTTACGCAGTCCAGCAAGTCATATCCTACCTCCTTCAATTACAATCTTTTGCACTGAAAAAGAACAGTCCAGATGGATGACGGGATGAAAACATAACCGTCAAAACGAAAATTATTTTAAGTACTTATAATTATGTTTCTAATAAAGTACACAATTTACAAGTTAGTACTAGGATGTGAATGTACAACAAGTTTCACACCACAGCACTAAATTATACTGAAAGACAATACATAAAGAATGAGCAAAATTATACTGTGAGATTCAAGGAGAAAAATAAGGTAGCAATCACTCGAATATTCAAAGCATACATTTACATGATATCAAATTAAAACTACCACATAGATGAAGAAATTGTTTTGGAATGAATTCAGATCTTCTTAAGCTTAAACACAAGTTACAATGCAGTATTCGGCACTTTTCAAACAAACATTTTGTTCTACAACAGACCATTTTATTTTTGTACTGAAAAAAAGACCTAGAAAGTCAGCTAAACAATATAAAACTATTCAAAAACACTGAAAAAATAACAGCAGTAAAACATAACATTCTTAGGACTTAAGCTATATTTTTTTTTTCACCAAAGGCACAAAAGTGTACAAATAACTTAATTCATAACAAAATATTTCTAGTTAACAGGTAATAAAAATTAAATGTGATTTTTTTATGAAACTATAACGTGTTTCAAACACTTCCAATTATTTATCAGAAAGAGATTGTGGACAATTGTAAGGTATGAAAGTACCCATATGCTGTTATTAAATCTTTACACATGTAATTAGTTAAAAGATATGGTTTTGCTTCAACAAAACTAGGAGAATGTACAACATTAGTATTATTTCCACAACAATACAAATGGACAATTTAGTAATTAGAGAAAAGTTTTAAATTTAGAGAAGAATAAAAGTATTGGAACTTCAGATTTAATAGAATAAAACCAACAACTTATAATTTCAGTCTCTGTCTGTAACTGAAAAAAAAAAAAGATGGAAAAATTCTCGGTTAACAATTTTTGGTTGTTAAAATTAAATTGTCAAATTAAAATGAAACTATCAACAATACTACTATGAGTGAAAAGTATTAAACGATTATAAAACCATAAAAGCTTTAAAAATACACTTGTATTTTCAAAACATCAGGAATTTTGTAAAAGTATTTTTAAAATGTCTGAAGTTAAAAACATACAAAATTTTTTGTCCTAAATATTCTGACCATTTAACAAAATTTCTGATGCATTCATTACTCCATCTCTTTCGATATATTTACATAACAAATCGCATAACAAAAGCATATGGACAATTTTACCTCTACAATAACAATTGAAGACAACTTGAATTTTTTTTCTCATTAAAACACATAATACTAGAAAGGCATGTCACACATGTAGGAAATAACAATTAAAAATAAAGTGCCAACCTTGCACATGAGGGAAAGAAAAGTTATATCACCGAACAAATAAAATAACATTCATAGTACAATTTTAAATAAAATTTAAATTGCATCATTTTCGCAGTGCACCAAAAACACAGGCTCAAACATTAACGGGCATAACTAAAAAAAACTATAGCTTAAATGCGCACTACAAGATATTATATGCAAGTAAAACATTGACTGTGCTGAATGAGGTTCTCTCATATTTGGCATTTTGTAAAGGTAACTATGAAATTATATTTACATATCCTACATTATATATATCTCTCTATTTTTTTTTTACACACACAGATATCCTGGCACCGAAAAAATACTAGACAAATGTATGCATAACATACTACATCAATATTTATCTACATGACATTTCATCAACTGAGCATTTTCAGGAGCAGTAAATATCAGATGGGAAGGCTGAAAATTTTCTCCAAAGTAAAATCTTGAGTTTATCACATAATAGAAAACTTTGCGTTCATGAACGGACTACAGTTCTCAAGAGTTTTAAGTAGAATATTTTTAAAACAGTAAGCTATATCTCCAATATCACATATTCCTCCCACCCCCCATTTTTCATGAATATAAATAGTTTCATGGAAATGTCAGAAAATTTCTCTCTCTCTTTTTTTCAATGGTCGGAAAAATACTGGAAAAAAAAACCACTTCAGCTCTGCTTTTAGAAAAAGTAGTAACATTTCGTGACTAAATCGATTTGGAAATTTGCACAAGAGCGTCCAATCTGGGTAGTTCCTCGTTCAGATGGGGGGCCCTTGACGGATCACAATATTCGATGGACGATCACAAGCATCAGATGGATTCGCCGCCTCCGAGGAGGTCACCGGGCAGAAAGGAGTTCAAAGAAGAAGGAATACACTGGTCGTGATCACTGGTGGATGATTGCATAGGCCACAGGCTGTTTCCGGACCCGGAGAAAGACCACAGGTTGGAGCTCTGGAGATTCAGACTCGTACTGTTCCAGTTGCTGGAGCCGATTTTGCTCGACGCGCTTCCGTTGCCGGAGGTGTTGGTATTGCCGCTGATTGGAAAGCTGTTACCCGAACTGAAGGTCGAATCACTGTTCCCGTTCCCCGATGGCCACGATACGCTAGCATTTATTTGGCCACTGGCGAGGTGAAGGTACTGTTTCACTTCCATCTCGGTAGGAACATCCACCAAAATGGTAGTGTTGCTCAGAACACAATTATTCAGAGCAGATCGAGCCTTTTCGGTTTCCTCTCTCGTCGAATATCGCACGAGAGCAATCCCGTGATTCAGGAGCAAATGGAATAGTTGTAATGGTCCGTGTTGCAAGCATAAAGTCTTAAGAGTGGATCCATCGATCTGATAAAATCAAGAAGAAAGATTTTAAAGGCAGTAAATAACATATTAATCAATTATTTTCTGAGAAAAACCATAAAAAATTATAATTGTTGAAATCATTCTTTAATAATGATTAGAATAAAAAATTCTTAAACTGGCCTTGACGACCAAGATGCATGCAGACATATTTACGCAATATGACACAAATTATGTTTTTACATAAATTTACAACAATTTTACCTACACCTTTTCAATGTAACTAGTTAGCTGCATTTGAAAAATTTGAATTTTAATAAGAAATTTACCAAAATTTACTTCAACAAAATTACTGCAAATTTAAAAACAAAATGATAAAATGGAAATGTCTTAATTGACAGCTAGACCAATGGTTCAATGGACCATTAAATTTAATTAAATGGTAGCAGAGATGTGCCGCATCTGGGTAGGCAGTACCTCCCCACGAAGAAAACATACCAATTTTTTAATTTCATTAACCTGTTAACCGGGGAATTAGCTATTGCTCAACTCGTTTCACAAAGGAGACTTTTTTTCGCAGCGATAAGTAATATCACACCTCAAATAATAAAAGAATATCGTTTTTAACTTATGATTTTTATTTATTTTGATAAAATATTTTATATTTTTAGCCATATTTTATGTAAAATAAAAAGTACTTAAGTCATAAATTTATTACTAATAAAAATATATAAAACACTGAAATTCACAATAAGAATATTCAAATCAGAAAGTTATTACTAACATATAAGATACTGAAATGCAGACTAAAATGAATCAAAATTGTGGCAGCTCGAAGTATAGATCCTGCAGCGCCCGTTTTTTCGTTAATAGCGGTCAAGTTACAGGTTACAAGAACATGAAAATCCATGACGCATCGACAATATGATGGCATATATATAACCACTCTAACATTTAATAGATAAGAACAACGTAGAACGTGATGCGTTCAATATATTACGATTAATTTCCATGACGAAAAATTTCGTCATGCCCATTGCTGTAGGCTTTTATGTATGACGAAATATTTCGTCATACCCAGTTAACAGGTTAAATGACATATAATGCACTAATTGGAAAACATTAAGGCATTAAACAGCAAATATAGCAAAAAAAAAAACCCAGAATGTTCATTTTTCTTCATTAAAAAAGCATCGACTACCGCTGCTTTTCAACCACTGTATATATACTATGCACAATATTAGGAAGTGCACGTGTAGTCTGTGACATTTCAACAGTCTAAACGCTGTCTTTTGTTCAGTTCTATTGAATGCTTGCAGTTTGCGGTCTCTGTTATCGTATTTTCTTTTTCATCAAATATAGTAATTTTCAATTGTTTTCTGCTTTTTTTGTATCCCGCTTTTTTGTAGGATCAAATTGAAACTGTATCCACTATGGATAGTGATTATCTTAAAACGTTTTCAAAGAAGCCTTACGAAGAAAAGAGACAAGTTATAAAAAACGGTAGAAAAACTCAAGAGCTGAAGGAGATGAAATAAAAGAAAAGATTGAAAATCATAAGAAGCGTCCAAACTGCTTGGTACAGCAAAAGAGAGTGGTTGTGCGGTTGTGCAATAAAAAAAGGCTATTTTGCTACCCATGTTTGCTATTTACTGTTCCTTCTGAAAGTGTGGATGAAAGAAGGATATTGTGACTTAAATAATTTGGCTAATGCTCTAAGTAAACTCGATTACTCTGCTGCCCCCTATGCAAGCCAAATATCATTCAAAACATTTGGAGCCACACAGGTCTGTTGAGCCATGAGCCACAATTCTAAACTCTCTGACTTTGCAAAGGAAAAAAAGTCAAATGTACATATGGCTTGGATTGGCTCAGGAGATTGACGTCATCATCTGGCATTTCATATAGTGTTGTGTGCTCTCCAAGTTTGACGAAAAATTGGCACAACATTTACAGAACTCTTAAATTTTTTCTGGCACATCAAACAAGATACAAAATGATTCGGTTGAAGCAGTGGGAATGATTATCAAAAATTTATATTAAAGATGAAATTGCACAAGCCTCATTCATCGTCATAGAAGTCGATGAAACGACAGATATATCATGTGCAGCTCACACAATGTTCTACTGTATTAAGATATACTTATAGACTCTGATATTAAAGAAGTATTTACAGGATTTGACAATCTGAAGGACAGAACAGTTAAAGGTGTAACAGAGTGTATTTTCAAAATTTAAATAAGTATAATGGCACTGATAAACTCATTGCACAAACATATCATGGGGCAATGGTAATGGCATCTGATTTGAATAGTGCTCCAGTTAAAGAGAAAGGGCACCAGCAACCTTGCTTACTCACTGTTTTGCTCATAAGTTAAATCTTGTATTAGCTCAGTCTGCTAAATACACACCTGAATGTATAAGATTTTTCAAGAATAGCAAGGCACTCTCCTCCTTTTTTAGTCACTCAATGAAAAGAACACATTTCTTGACGAAATAGTAAAAAAACACATTCCAAAAGCAGCACCAACCAGATGTAGTTCAAGATCATAACTCAAGAGGTGCCAAGTATTACGATTTGCCTTTAACTATTAAGGATTCAATGCAAAATTACGGTGTTACGGACACATCGCTAAGAAGTTACGGAAAAGTAAAATTTTATTATGTTATTTTGCTAACGTTCAAAAAAATTATTGAACTTTTTAAAATTTGGTGCAATTATAGCAGGAAAATGTATTATTTACTACAGCTAGCTGCTTCGTGCTTGCTGCACAGAAAGCAACTGCTTGGAAACCAACCAACCAGCTTGAGTTGTAAGAATAGCGACTCGTCTGCGATTTATGTGCGTACGCAATCCTCCAAAAATGTTTCAGAATTATTTTTCTCCTGGTTATTTTTAAATAATGTGAGGGTTTTTTTTTCAGTGAGTCATCCCTGTGTGTTTTAAAAGGTATAAAAATACTATTTTAGAGAATTCACTGCCTCTCATTTACAGGCTTTTAAAGCAGGGTACAGCTAAACTCCTGCCGGTTGAGAACGCAGTGTGCATGTTGAAAATATTTGTTTATGAGATTGCTGCGTGATTTCTCGTGCCCTTGTATTGATCGATATTTCTTGAAACATATATATTTTTATACTTATTTAGTTGTCGATAAATGGCTAAAATCAGTTCGTGAAAAAAATTCTGTACTTCTAGTTAGTGATCGTGAGCCCAATATTGCTGTTGGATCTCTTGAGCAGAGAAGTTGATGTTGACAAACCTCCGTCGAAATTGTTGCAGATAACTCTGTTCAACATGTGAAAAATCATGCCAAAAAATTTTAAAAGACTCAGAAATATTGTCAGGAATACACCAAAGAATGGCCATGCTAGATGAATTTTAATTTTGCGCCATAATTCGTTTCTTGCACTGTGCTCTAAAGATATTTCCATTGCTCATGGTGGCAGAGATGATTGCCGAACACATGTAATCACCCCCATGCATCAAAAGTATGTAAAAGTTTGCAACTCAACCAAAAATATGTTTGCATATATTAGGGGTGCACAACCTGCGGCCCGCCACTTGGCGCTGTGCGGCCCGCGAGGAGTTAACACTTTTTTTTTTACTTTAAGAAAATTGGAAAATGAAAAAAAAAAAAATGAAGCATTTTAGCTATCGGAGGTAAAACTATCGCTGCTCTTTTGCACCTTCTGAATCCTTTCCCTTGACTAAGCAATTAAGAACAGGGTGATTCCATGTCAGTTCAACCACATCCCAACACCCACCATCTCGGATTTTGATGAAACTTGGTATACTTCCTTCCTTTGTGGTCATAAGCAACCCCTAAATTTTTTTCTTTCTATCTTGATGCGTTTTGATTTTATAGCCTGTTGAAATTTTGTGATTTTGCATTTTTTGTCATTTTCGAGACACGCAAACTAAGCTGATGTTGTTTATGAAAAAAAATTGTACCTGGGTAACTAATGATTTAATCTTTTTAAATTTTTTTACAGAAAATGTGAAGACTTCGAGCATGTGAATAAAAAACACTACAATAGTCTATATGAATTTTTAGAAAAAAATTTCAAAATTGAAAATTTTGAATTTTTTTTGTCAAAAAAAGGCTTTGTCAAAATTTTAAATTTCGACATGAGGGTCGTCTTTAAAAATCATAAATTTTTTTTTACATGATCATGAATATGTACTCTAATTTATCCCACAAAAATTGTTTTGGGTATTTGAGGGATTCTACCCCCCCCCCCCTCTTATTCTAAAAGAGAAATACGTAAAACATCATACAAATAAGCTCTTCCTCCTATTTAAAAACAGAATTGTCATCAATTACAACAAAAATTTAAACATGAAGTATGTTGAATATTGAACTCAAACTCATACAAATTAATGTTAAAGATTTTTTTTCAGTTGAAATAGTTTAAACTGGAGGAATTCTGGAAATACGATATCATGAAATTTAATACTTCCACACAACAATTGACTCATACAGATTACCAGATTGTAGTAAGACAACTTTAAAATTAAAAGTTTAGCTTGACACTAATCCACTGATTATACTATTTCTAGCACTTTCTGGATCCCCCCCCCCCCCCCATGTTTGAAAAAAAAAAGTTACTGTGAGACATTTTTTCAATTACTTTTACTTGTGTGCAAAGAAAAATTCATCGTTCTTTTTCTTAAAATGACAGTTAATGCTCTACAAAATTTAATGGATCAATGTTTATAGTTTTAATTATCCTCAGAAAATCTTTTTTTGCTAATATAATAAATAGTTTTTACTTTTTTTAGTAATTAAAATTTTTGTGGTTTTGTATTTATTTTAGTTTATGGTTATCTCGTAATGAACTGTATATCACATACTGAAAATTATTGAAAATTTAAGACAACATGAAAATGAAATTTTCATACAATTGTAATTTATAACTAAGCAATTTACCCAAAATGTTATAAATACCGGCTCATAATCCACTGATTATACAATTTCTAGCACTTTCTGGATCCCCCCCCCCCCTCCGCCTATGTATGAGAAAAAATGTTACTGTGAGATATTTTTTCAATTACTTTTACTTCTGTACAAAGAAAAATTTATCTTTCTTTTTCTTAAAATAACATTTTAGATCCCTTAAAAATTGATGACCAACTTTTTGGTAATATTATTTTAGTTAAGTAAATTACCTTTCCTTCACTCATAGCAAAGTAAGATCAAATTAGTATACATGCACATCTTTTATTCCATGAACTTTTTTTTTATTATTATTTTGAAAACCAGGCCTTTATACAGATTTTTTTCTTCTGGCTTTAATGACAAGCCTAATCATATATTTGTCTCCTCTTATATAGATTTAAGTTTTTTTTTTTTAATGAAAATTCAAAAGCAAATAAATATGTACTTGGAAGAAACTACTTTTGTCTTTTTTTTTCAGGCTTTAATGCCTCATTCACAGTTGAAGGTCTAAGTAAGTGTGCTTCAAAAAGTGCAATAAATTTAAGAGATTGCTTTAAAATAAAAATGACTTAAAACAAGGTACTGATATTGATAAAATGAATGCAGCAGATGGGGAGGAGTCAAGAAAAAGGACTAATTTACACAAAAGCAGTTCTCAATCTCACTGCCATAATATAAACAACTTGCCAAGTGTGAACCAGATAGCTTGCAGATCGGCTGGCATGAGATGACAGCTGATCCCTTTTATGAGCTAGAAAAACACCCATAAAACTAGGGGGATGACAGGCAAATGTCATTTGTACAAATACAAGTTTATTAGGAGCCATTTATGATCACAGATTCTTTTTTTTTTTTCTAAGAATGAAAGGGATCAAGCAGTGAAAATATGAAACACTTAAGAAAATAGAACATCTTTAGGGGGAAAAGAGATTGTTGCAAAGCCTTTTAATTGTAAATTTCTTTTCATGATTCCAATCATTTTGAACTCATAACAATAATAAAGCAAAGTTAAATCAAACCTTTTCTGTTTTATAACATTGGTTCAGAGTTAAATAAACAAAACCAGGTTTTAGTTTGATACTTCATTAGATGAATGAAACAAATTCAGAGCTGCAAGTGTCTATCTTTGAATTTGTATTTCAGTCTGCCCTTTGCTTAGTTGCTTAGAGAAATCATTGCTGAACAGATATAGAATTTTACTTGTGTTTTCAACTAGATTGTGTTTTAAAAAGATGATGGTTAGCTTGATCGGAATGCATAATGTCACTATATAAGCAGAATGATGAAGACTGCTTACTTTATTCAAAAAATCGCATTTTTTAAATATGGATATACCTGAGCTTCATGCATGTATTTATGACAATCTATGGTATTTTGTAATGGTGTCTGAAGTCGACAAAGACGAAGGAGACCTTCTAGTTAAATTTTTACATCCAAGTGGACCTTCCCATTCATTTAACTGGCCTAGTTCTGTTGATATTTGTGGAATTTCATTTCCTCATGTAATCAGTGTTGTAGAACCACCACATACAACTGGAAGGACACACACCTTTTCTAATGAATGTATGCTTTCAGTGGAAATTGAAAAGAAAAACAGGCACATGTAGAAGGAATGAATATAAGAATTATGAGTCGGTATTTATAATATTTTAGGTAAATTGCTTAGTTATAAATTACAATTGTATGAAAATTTCATTTTCATGTTGTCTTAAATTTTCAGTATGTGATATACAATTCATTACGAGATAACCATAAACTAAAATAAATACAAAACCACAAAAATTTTAATTACTAACAAAAGTAAAAACTATTTATTTTGGCAAAAAAAAAAAAAATTCTGAGGATAATTAAAACTATAAACATTGATCCATTAAATTTTGTAGAGCATTAACTGTCATTTTAAGAAAAAGAACGATGAATTTTTCTTTGCACAGAAGTAAAAGTAATTGAAAAAATGTCTCACAGTAACTTTTTTTTTCAAACATGGGGGGGGGGGGGGTATCCAGAAAGTGCTAGAAATAGTATAATCAGTGGATTAGTGTAAGCTAAACTTTTAATTTTAAAGTTGTCTCACTACAATCTAGTAATCTGTATGAGTCAATTGTTGTATGGAAGTATTAAATTTCATGATATCATACTTCCAGAATTCCTCCAGTTTAAACTATTTCAACTGAAAAAAAATCTTTAACATTAATTTTTTTGAGTTTGAGTTCAATATTCAACATACTTCATGTTTAAATTTTTGTTGTAATTGATGACAATTCTGTTTTTAAATAGGAGGAAGAGCTTATTTGTATGATGTTTTACGTTTTTCTCTTCTAGAATAAGAAGGGGGGGGGGGGTAGAATCCCTCAAATACCCAAAACAATTTTTGTGGGATAAATTAGAGTACATATTCATGATCATGTAAAAAAAAAATTATGATTTTTAAAGACGACCCTCATGTCGAAATTTAAAATTTTGACAAAGCCTTTTTTTGACAAAAAAAATTCAAAATTTTCAATTTTGAAAATTTTTTTAAAAAATTCATATAGACTAAGACTATTGTAGTATTTTTTATTTACATGCTCAAAGTCTTCACATTTTCTGTAAAAAAATTTAAAAAGATTAAACCATTAGTTACCCAGGTACAATTTTTTTTCATAAACAACATCAGCTCAGTTTACGTGTCTCAAAAATGACAGAAAATGTAAAATCGCAAATTTCAACAGGCTATAAAATCAAAACGCATCGAGATAGAAAAAAAAAAAATTAGGGGGTTGCTTATGACCACAAAGGAAGGAAGTATACCAAGTTTCTCCAAGAGCGGAGCGGACCTCCGGGTCCCTGCCCATTGTGCGCTTTTCATATTTTTCGCCGCGAGGCACATGCCGAAGTAGACCCCACCTAACCTTCTAATGGACCCCTTTCAGCAAGTCAATCCCTCTGTCTAATTTTCTTATCTCATTTTGCAGCACTGATGAAGTTGCGTTTGGATATACTCTTTATTTCCTTTTATGTTCTTCTGTATCCAATGGGTCGCATTTCAAGCGGTGATTTTTCCACTTTGGCCGAAAAATCGCCAATTGGGCTCCTTTTCGATTTCTGGAGACAAAAAAAAGAGACTTAGGTTGCTTTAATTATTAGGCTGATATGATTTTTGCGTTGACAAGACTCAACTACGCCCCTCCCCCATGTTACGTGGGAAGTCATTTTGTCCTTTGGGAGGATGGTCACCCCTGCATTAGAAAAGAAAATAGCTGATTTTTCCTTATTCATGTGATTGTTTTTAGCGATGAGAAAAAAGAACATAAACTTTCTTGCTCATAAATTCCACTACAGAAAAAACAAAAACCATAAGCTACTACGCAGCTGCGTTATGAATAAAAAGTGCCGACGCCCACACCTAAATGGTTTCGGCGAGCGTGCAGGATAATCGCTTTTCTTTAGTGTACGGTTATTTTATTTTAGTCCCCTCCCCCCTCACAAATTAGAGCAGAATGTTTTGAAGAAATGAAATGTAATGAACGTGTTGAAGATCCCAGAAATGTATTATCTTCATAAAAATATTATGAAGAGGTCGATGATCCACTTGCATTTTCGCAAAACCGATTGTTTTTCCAGCTAGAGTTTTTGTTAGTTCCTCCTTTTTTTTGTATTGTTTTACATGATTGCATTATTAACACACACGAATTTTAATATTTAATTTCTTATCGCCTTATTTCTTTAATTTTATTTATTATTTCGACAAACCTGAATTTCCGACATGAGATGCGGCGTTTTCAACATGTTAATGAAATTACCGTTTCAATTTAACGATGTAATAATACGAAAATAACGGATATTTTTGAAGCATGTTTTTAAAATCATTACGACATTTACAATTCCCCTGTACTCTGCTGCCTTTTGGATAAGTTAAAAATTTCTCAAAATTCGATTAAAAACATCCTTTCCCTTTTTTTTTTTTTTTTGTAAATCCCTCGATTTAAATTAACGTATGCTCTCAGTCTCATGGCAAAACAAAATTATAAAGTGAATCGAAGAAAAAAAATAAAATAAAATAAAACCATTGGCTGCTTTTCTGGGCTCCTTGTCCTTAAAATTCGGCAACCACGCGCTATTTCGAATGGGCAGTGGAGAAGCGATACTTCGGATTTGTTTTCCGTTTTGCTTGCTCGTAATTTATGCAATTCTGATTTTTTCTTTTTTTCACGCTCGGAGGTTTGCTGCGGTTTGCTGCGTTAACATCATGAGCAAAAGAAAAATTGATGAAGAAAAAAGAAAATTCTGCGATGCATGGATGATAAAATATTTTTTGTTCCGACTAATAAAAATATTACATGCCTTGTATGTAATTTTTCAACAAGTGTGTGCAAAGAATACAACCTAAAAAGGCACTATGAAACCCATCATTCATCACTCCAAGATTTATGCGGCGATGATAGAGTGAAAAAATTTGAATTGTTAAAGCGGTCACTTGAAGCCCAAAAAAGAATTTTTAAAAAGGTATCTGCTGGACTGAATGATTGTGTAGAGGTGAGCCTGAAAGTCGCGACTCTTATCGCTAAATCCGGGCGACCTTTTACTGATGGTGAATTTGCTAAAGACTGCATGATGGTAGCTGCTGAAAAAATGTGTCCAGATGCTGTTAATAAATTTAAAAATATTAGTTTGAGTAGAATGACAATTCAGAGGAGGGTTGCAGATCTGTCTGAAAATTTAGAAGAACAGCTGCATAGTGCTGTGGGAAAATTTAAATATTTTTCCCTAGCAGCTGATGAGTCAACTGACATATCATCAACTGCACAGTTGCTACTTTTTGTACGAGGAGTATCTGATAATTTGGAAGTGACTGAAGAGTTGGTTGGAATGAGTTCTATAAAGGACACTACAACTGGAGCTGATATTTTGACCTGGGTATTGGACTTATGCAACTCACATAACCTGGACTTAAAAAAAATGGTCAGTATCACTACAGATGGAGCCAAATCTATGACTGGCTCGAAAATTGGTATGTTAAGTTTACTGCGCCAACACTTAGGAGAAAGAAATTTTGACCTCATAACATGCCACTGCATAATTCACCAAGAACAGCTTTGTGGAAAGGTATTGGGTTTTGATCGACTGATGAAGAATGTTACAGATTCAATCAATTTCATCAGATCCCATGGGTTGAACCATCGCCAGTTTAAGGAACTACTATTGGACTGTGATGCACCCCATAATGATCTGCAGTATTATTCAGAAGTCAGGTGGTTGAGTCGTGGTGAATGCTTAAAAAAATTCGCAGATCTTTTACCTCAAGTTATAAAGTTCCTTGATGACAAAGGAAAACCTAATAGATTTTTGAAAGAAGAAAGTTTTAAATGTGATTTAGCATTCCTGGTTGACATCATAGGCCATTTAAATGATTTATGCAAAAAATTAATGGGAAAAGGTCAATTGATCAACCAGTTATTGAATGCAGTTGATGCATTCAAATTGAAGTTGCAATTGTTTTTGAAGCAGCTAGAGAAGGAGAATTTTGCAAATTTCCCTTATCTGAAAAAAATTAAAGATACTACTCCAGATAAAGTTTTGGACTACACTTTCCAAATTAAAGCTCTCCAAGATTCCTTTGAGAAAAGGTTTCTGGATTTTGAAGGAAAAAAACTCCAAATAAAACTATTTGGTGATCCCTTTGCAGTTTCTGTTGATGAAGCTCCAGAAAATATACAATTGGAGCTCATTGACTTACAAACTTCTGATATTTGCAAGACAAGCTTCAGAGAATTGGGACTTCTTGAGTTTTATAAATCCTTGCCTGCAGAGTTCAAATATCTAAAAGAAAATGCAAGCATGTGTGCTACAATGTTTGGTAGCACCTACATTTGTGAACAAACTTTTTCTGTGATGAATATCAACAAGTGCAAATTGAGGAGCAGACTAACTGATGACAATTTGCAATCTATATTAAGAATATCAACTAGCAAATTTGAACCCAATATAACAAAATTAGTTGACAAAATCCAAGCGCAGCCATCCCATTGATAACTGATTTCATTTCATTTTAACAACTTATTAGTTTTATAATGTTTGAATTTTGATGATACATTAGTAATTTTTTGTTAAATCGTCATTTCATTCAATATTTATATAATACCAAATTTAAGGAGAATATTGTTTTATACCGGGCTTGCTTGGGTTAATTTTAAAATTTTCAAAGCTGTATATCCAAGTAAATATTTTATTTTGTCTTCATTTTATTGAACAAACTATATAATTTCTTTAGTCTGGTTCTGAGGTACAGATATGATAACTGCTGATGATGAATAATCCGTCGCAAAAGCAGAACTTTTGATTACAAGTTTCATATCCGAACATAATCTACCAATATCATGTTCTGATCATGCTGGGTTTCTCTTCAAAAGAATATTTCCAGCCTTAAAAATAGCTGGAAAATATGCTTGCGGGCGTACAAAAACAACAGCATTACTAAAATGTCTTTCTTCTACACAAGATGATGTGATTGAAAGTTTAAATTCAAGTCCCTTTGCACTCGCAACAGACGGCAGCAATGATACAAATGATGTAAAACTTTACCCCATTGTAGTATCCCTTTTCTCTGTAAAGCATGGGAAAATTGTTAATATGATACTGTCCATCATCAAGTGCACAGATAATACTGGTGAAGAAATTTTCGATGTAATCAATAAAGGATTCCCTAAAAAAGAAATTTGTTGGCATTTGCTTCAGATAATGCCAAAACAATAACTGGAAATATTAAGGGTGTGCTCTCTTATATTAAAAAAGCTCAGCCAATTGTTAATCTTCAGGGTTGTGTTTGGGACTTATTAAATCTTGCTGCAAAGAAGAGTTGTGCAGAATTACAGCGATTTGATGTGGAGGAGTTTTAGATAAAAATAATTTTTTTACAAAAAAGCTCTAAAAGGCAGCACACTTTTAAGCTGTGCCAAGATATATATAGGATTAAATCTCATAAAATACTAAATTATGTTTCAACCAGGTGGCTGTCTTTGTTGGAATGTATACGTTGTGTTCTAGAACAGTGGGGTCCAATGACATTGTATTTTTGTGATGAAGAGAATAACATCAATCATGCAAAGTACCAGGAAATAAAAGCTGACATAGCAAATCCTGTTACAAGAGTTTATCTGCTATTTTTAAAAAGTGTGGTGCCCCTGTTTTTGAATGCAAATACTTTTTTTCAACAGGAAAAACACCTAACACACAACAGAATAGAGGATTTATTATTGGGCTTATTGTAAGGTTTACCAAAACTTCTGTTTTTGGTGATAATTCAAACTCTCTCTTAACACTTGTCTGTGCCAGAAAAAAAAATCAAAAAGCAGACAATGATCTGGTCATAGGCTCAGAATTGAGATATTATTTTAAAAATCTTTCTTCAGTAGAAAGTTTTACCAAGATGTACAAAATTTTTATATCAAAAGTGTGGAATATGTTAGAAGTAAATTGCCTGTAGCTGATCCATTTCTGGAGCATGCATCTCTTGCGGATGTTTCTCTTAGAAAAAAATCATTCTCCTCAGTAGAATTTTTAGAGTCCAAATTTTCCAATGTTTTAACAGACAAAGAAAAGACAAAATTAGACATCGAATTCAGTCTGTATCAGTTTGAAAATTTCAAAGAATTAGATCTGCTTAAGGATAGTGCAGATGCTGTGTGACACAAAATATCAAACATCTGATGCAAATGGTGCTCTCCAAAATTAATGCTAGCACTATTGCTTGTGCCACATAGCAATGATACTTCTGAGAGAATATTTAGTACGGTGCAAAAAAACCAAACTGATTTTCGCCCTACTCTCGGGACAGAGACACTAACTTCACTGCTTGTAGAAAAGCAGAAAAATGTCAACTCAAGCACTAAGTGCTTTGATCACAAGTTTTCAAATGAGTAGTGTAAAGCTGCCAAAAAGTTAACTTGGATCAGCTTATGCTCAACTAAATGATAACTTTGTACACATTTATCAATTCAATGTATATTTGAAATTTGCTAATTTTTTGTATTAATCATGTTTATTGTTTTTAATGAAGTAAGTTACTTTAAATGCACAGTCATTCAAGTAAATATAATATTTATTTAGTAGGAATGAGTACTAAAGTATAGTAGCGTTATTTATACGACTATGCACGTTCGATTTCTGATTCTCATAACAGCTATGGCCCTGGTTACTGATAACTTCCATTGAAACTTGGCACCTCTGTCAAAACTTATACAAACTATTTTGCAATATCATGGAGATCTGTGTAAACTCTTTAACAAGATAAATAATAACCCCATATTGCTGGATCCAGAAACTAGCATAAGAAGCAACGGATTTTACCATTGGCTTACAACAGACACGACAATTTTTTTTTTTAATAGTTTATAATGAAATTTTTAATTAAAACTGACACTTTATTCAATATTCTGCAAACAAAAATAATCGATATTATGTACTGTTTGGAGAGAATCCGTGGAACAATCAACTTTCTTGGGAACCTACTCAACAAATTTCATGATCTGTACGTAGTTTGATGAATATTGTAGAGAAAATAAGTTAATTGAAACAAAATCTTGCTTCAAAGGTCCATTTAAAGAAGAAAGGGGGAAAATATTTGGAATAATTTTGGATGAAGCAATGAAGATCATCAAAGCAAGATTTACTGATTTTGTAAACCTAAAATTCATATCATTAGTAGATGAAACTGAATTTTACAAATTAGCTCGTGAAGTTGATAAAGATGCATTTCTAAGTCTTGAAAAGAATTACAAAAGCTTTTTTGATGTTATAAGACTAAAAGCAGATTTAGCAGGAATTAACGGTGCACAAGTATTTCGTGACAAAGCTGTAAAAGATGTTCTTGATTTCATCTTTGAAAATAATTTAAACCAAGCATTTCCAGGAGCAGTCAAGTTGCTACAATTAACTTCGACCATACCAGCAACAACAAGTCCAGCAGTTCAGAGAGAACTGTTTCTGCTTTAAAATGAATCAAGTGTCACAAAGACAGATGCCAAATATGCCATGAGTAGAATTCATGGCAACCCTCTCCAGCATGCATGGGCAACAACCCCGAACCCCGGTGGAGGAGGTTCAGAGGCAGACAAACGAGTGCGAGTGTAGGAGCCCAGAAGAAAGGGCAGATACCGCAGGACGAACACGGATGGCTGGCAAGTGGTTAAGTTCCCTGGTTTCTCTTGTCATTTTCGTAACATCAATTTAATCATTAAAATTAATTAAATTTCGGCCATCTTACAAACGGTTGTTTTTCTTACTAACATGAATGTAGTAAATCTTATGTGCCACGCAGTGGTTTACCTAGTGCCGCGACCATGATCATTCACTCAAATGCACTACGTGCAAAATTTTTTACAATCTGGTTACATCTATTGCTAAAATTAAATGTGATATGAATGTTGTTTTTCATTATAACTTATAGTGATTAGGTTATTCATTGCTACTATTATTTCGTGTTAGTTTGAAAGAAAAAAAAAAGAAAAGTAAGAATGAGTTGTAGGGGACGTAGAATAGTTAATAATACCGTGTCAGTAAATAATCGTGATCCTTCAACAGTAAATGTGAATTATAATGCTGAAACCATTCCCAATATTTCATTGCTGGAATTAATACCAAAATTTTCGGGGAATGCGTCGCTTCCTGTTAGAGGATTCATAGCTAAAATCAGCAAAATATCTCAAATAAGAGGGTGGTCAGATAGACAGAAACTAATAATCACGAAATTAAATTTGCAGGGAGGAGAAAGTTTCCGGAAAGTTAAAGGAGCAGAAAGTTTCGTTCAAGCAGACTCACGGGCATCCATCACTCAAAATTTTGACGAATTAGTGGAAAAATTGATTTATAGATTCGATAATGCTCTCCCTTTGTCTACTTATCTAAATAAACTCGCAACCTGTGCACAAAGTGCGAAGGAAACAGTTCACGAGTATTCAACTCGATTAAGGGTGTTACGGAAAACGATAACTAAGATTCAAAGTGGCAGGCTGTTCCTGGAAGTTCAGTAAGCGAGCAATAAACTTTTAAAAGCTCGTTTTGTGGTGGGTTTGCGTCTCAAAATCCATCGCCACATTCTGAGTCGGGAGCCGTCTAGCTTCGAAGAAGCGATGTCAGTTGCTTTAGCAGAAGAGGCCAACAATAAGATATTTGAGGGATCAGTGATGCGAAGGGAAAGCCAACACGAGCAGGTTAATATGGTTTCAATGCTAGCAGATAAAATTTGTGAGTTATCAATGCAGGTACAAGACATAAAAGAACAAGTTCACTTGAATTCAATACAACCCAGGGAAAACAATAGCAGGCCTTATGGTAGCAGAGCTAATGTTAAATGCTATTTTAGCAGCATTGAAGGGCACTATCAATATGAGTGTCGAAAAAAATGAACAGGAATAGATCACCTTACAGGAATAGGAGGGTAACTTTCTACCCAAGCAGGGAAGAAACAAGGGAAACAAACAAGAGGCAGTTAAACTTCAGAGGGAGGGGCCGATTCTAACTCATTCAGGACCAGACAAGCAGCTTCCCGATACAATTTGTGATGGTCCCCAGTGTTTTCTACCACTTATAACTGTCAGATCGCGAGGGAATGAATTTTGGTGTCTGGCGGACACAGGATCAGCGGTTTCACTCATTTCTCCTAAAATTTTCAACAAAATTAACAAAGTAAAAAATTTAATGCCATTGAAGTCGTACAGGTTGGCGATGCGTATAAAATCTTAATCAAGCTGGGCAACTCTCCTTTCGAGCACATGTAATGAAAATCTTGCTTTTAATATCTGTCGAAAAGGAAGGACTAACCAAATTGGAGCAAGACGCTACGTTCAATTTCTATGAAAAAGTCACGGATATTTTTGCTAAAATGAAAGAACGAAGAATAGATTTTTTGTATAAATAGGCGAATATTCCTGCATATATGTATAAAATTTGTGTAGTAAGTAAACATCTTGTATATTCATATTTTATTGCTTTTTACATTTCATGCGTTTTTAGATATATATTACTCCACAGATCTTCACATCTGCCTACCCTAGGCATTCATTGACGGCAGGTGCCTGAGTGGTAGTAAAAGTAGATTTTCTCTGGTTTTGGACCAGTGAGAAGTACATCTGCAGACCAGTATTGATTATAGAAAATATATTTAGCTTAAAAATTTTAACAGTCAGAAGATTGAATAAGCGATTCAATAGATCAGTGATATTGCATAAAAGTGCTGTTTTTAATCGCCTTTTTTTATTTAAAAGGAAATTTCTCTCTCGTGCGAAAAAAAATAAAAAACTCCCTCATACAGATACATTTATATAATAGTCCAGTCATTTGGTAGTTTTACCTGGAAAGTTTTCCGGAAGTTTTGAAAATTGGTAGTTTTATAGATTTTGATGTGCTCGTTTCGAATTTCCACTTTGCCACCTCGTATCTTTGCCGCTCGCGCCGCCATATTGAAAAAATGGCGTCTAAAAGAGGTATTTCGAATATATCTCTTTTTTGACTTTTTGTACGATAAAAACATTAATGTACAAAATAAACTAGAGAAAATTTCCTACAATTTATGTCATTACAACTTTCTCGTAAAATCAATACGTTTCGACGTACGAGCGTCGCAAAGTTATTATTATCACGCGTTATCGCAGAATAACTCGATTTAGTGCAGTAGAAACAAACTGAAAAGCACATTGGAGTCGAACAAATTGCAACAGAAACAATTCCTGTTGGAAATGGTAGGAAATATGCCCCTAATGAACATACTAAAAGTATACACCCGTACTAGTGGGACAAATATGTGTTTTTGCCGCCATCTTGAAAAATCATGAAAAAAATTCAAAAAAAAAACTATGTGCGGTATCAAATGAAAGGAAATTTTAAGCTGAAAAGGGATAAAACGTGGGATATTTGAAGTGAAGTGAATCTTGAAAAATCCGAAAGAAAAATCAAAAATTAAAAAAAATAATAATAATGTATGACATCAAATGAAAGGAAATTTCATGCTAAAAAGGAATGTAACATCTGATATTTCAAGTGAAGGGAGTAGTATAAGAGTATACACCCGTACTCTAGTGAGATATCCTTTTTTTAGTCGCCATCTTGGAAAAGAGTGGATTTGGTTTAAAAACATAAAACATACCATATGTGGTATCGCATGAAAGATAATTTCGTACTGAAAAAGAAAGTGATTTTGGTTTAGACTGGTTTAAAAAAAAAATAACGAAATGAGGCTCAAAACACTTAATTCTTTTGTTGTGTCAAAAACATCACTTATTAAGAGGCTTAAAAACCGTGAATAAATTTGCCTCCAAGTCCATCTTTATTGAAGTTAAATAAATACATTTCCTTAAAAAGTTAAATTGAAAGATTAAAAAAATCTATAATTTGAAAAAATCATGTAATTAAAGAAGTTTTCATAAAATAAAATATTTATATCCATTAAAATGAAATAGCATCATCATCCAAATCCAAAATGTGTCAGGTGTTTGTGCGGTTTTTTAAACCGCAGTTTGTGCGGTTTTTTTTAACAGTTTATCCATACAGTTTCCATATCTTTTATTAACATATGCTTCGTGTTGACTTCTACCATCTTTAAATGTTGCAGAAGCAGACCATGGTAATGGGTGAACTAATGCACCTCCATCAAGAATGTAGGAAATTGATACAAATGTATCGTATTGACATTCAAGGTATCTAATGATTTTACCAATAAAGATTTATCTGGTTTTCTCATTTTCTGAGTACTACGGTCAAATAGTGCAGTTGGTGGAACAGATAATTCGTAACTAAAAAAGGCACTTGCTTCTTGAGCGCTATTGTCTAAAGAATTACAGGCAAGCATCTTCTGTGTTAAGAGACTTGGATCTACGTAAGTAGTGTTAAAAGGCCGTTTCTGCCGCAGGAGGTGCAGGTGCAGGGTGTGCAGGGTCCTGCACCTCCCAACACTTCCTCCCCCCACCTGCACCTCCCCCACCCTGGGTTGAGTTGTTTAGGGGCTGCTGCTTGGGGTTGAGTTGTTTTCAGGGCCGCCGGGAGTTTTACACGTTGAAGAAGGTTATGAGGCTTTTTTTCGAATGGCAACACCTTTTCTGGTTGCTATGACAACCAAATATTTAGGTTTCTTTGAATGGCAACAGGAGATCACCGTTGCAACCAGAGTTTCTCTTTTAGGGAATGGCAACACTTGTGTAATATTTTACAGAGTTAATTTCAATCGTGGCGCCATCTACGAGGATTTTGTTTAACCTTAAGATTACTTTATTTTATTTTACTGACTCTGAATATTTTCTGGAATTTAATTTTATTCTAGGCGCTCATGGCGCCATCTA
>JAXGGA010015135.1:0-30021 GCA_038373865.1 Uloborus plumipes
ATATTTATTGTTGAAGCATAAAGCATCTCATAACCTTAAAGCACATGTGAGCAGAAGGAGAGGAAAAATATATACGAAGGAATCACAATCTTTCTTCTTTTTCTTAAATTATATACTAGAACTGAAACATTTTTGCTCATTTAGGGGCCTCTAAAAAACGGGGGCTTTAGGCCACTGCCTAGTTGGCCTATTCAGTACACAAGCCGTATAAATGCATTTTACTTTTTAAAAGTTTTATCAGGCAAAAGAGCTCTATATGCTCAAATAAATAAATTTGGGGCTTCTTTCAAAAGCATCAACAGACCAACATGTGCCAAATCCCCCCATCTACGCTTGGCAGCTAGTCAGTTAACGATAAATCATTCTTAATAAAATTAATAACGTAAATGGACAAACTGTTAATGAATTCAAACAGGTCTGATGGGGAAAATAATCCCAAAAATTTTTTTTCAATAAAAACGAAATTTTGGGGCCTATGTCAACGCGGGGCCTGGGGCGGACCGCCCCCTCCGCCCCCCCGTCGGTACGCCACTGGTTATGAAAGTAAACTCAGAAAACAGAAAAAAAAAATCTTTGTCATACAACTGCCAATATTCCTGTGAATTCTTCAAAATAGCCTTCTTTTATACTTTTCCTAGATTTAAGCTTTCTAAAACCATATTTGGATTATTTGTAAACATTATGATTGAATGACGAAATCTATTTTATAAATTTTATTTCCTTCAATCTCAGAAAATGGAAATAATATCCAAATACACTGCTCGACATTGAAAATGCAACACCAAGAAGGAGTGGTCAGAAATTCATGCAAATTTTACCGTAGACGCACGTCACTGAGTTATGCAAATGATATGAAATGCGCAGCTCTCCAACGCACGTGAAGTAAGATATAAGAGAATGAAGTTGAAAAGTGGGCTATGTTCATGTTGGTTTTTCTGCCAGACTAATTATCGGAGAAATTTGGTTTTTGTCTCGAAGGATACGTGTGATAGGAGGAAATGCCACGCCGTCTTCAACGAAGACACTTCCAGCATATGGACGACTTTACAAGGGGTATGGTGATCGGACTGAGAGGAGCACTGTGTCGGAGATGGTTGGAAAGAGGAAATGTAGCCCCATTGAGGGGTGCAGGTGCAGCCAGAGTGACGTCAGACCGCTTGGATCGACGGATTCACCGACAAGCTGTGGCGGACCCGCAAGTCACTTGTACGTCGATTCTGCAGCACGTGCAAGGTACCCTGGATGTTCCTGTGTCGACCAGAACCATTTCCCGTCGACTGGTTGCACGTGGCCTGCAATCACGGCGCCCGCTAAGAAGACTGCCATTGACCTCACAGCATAGACTCCAACGTTTGGAATGGTGCCGGACCAGAGCGACGTGGATGGCAGAATGGCAAACCGTAGTGTTCTCAGATGAATTCCGCTTCTGTTTGTCCAGCGATAGTCATCGCATCCGTGTGTGGCGTCGACGTGGAGAAAGATCGAATCCGGCAGTAACTGTGGAACGCCCCACAGCGCGACAACGTGGCATAATGGTTTGGGGCGCTATTGCATACAATTCCGTATCACCTCTAGTTCGTATTCGGGTCACTATGACGGCCCAACGATATGTAGATAATGTACTGCGGCCGGTGGCAATCCCCTACCTTCAGGGTCTGCCAAATGCAATTTTTCAACAGGATAACGCCCGGCCTCACAGTGCTCGAATCAGCCAACATGCTCTACGAGGTGTACAGATGCTTTCCTGGCCACCATACTCTCCTGACTTGTCACCAATCGAACATGTGTGGGACGTGATTGGACGCCGTTTGCAGAACCTGTCACTGCCTCGTTCAGAGGACGAACTGTGGCAAATGGTTGAAAGGGAATGGAGTGCCATCCCTCAGGACACCATCCGCAGGCTTATTGACTCCATGCCTAGACGTGTTTCTTCGTGCATCGCTGTCCGCGGTGGTCCTACTTCTTACTGAGCAGACGCCGTCCTCGCTCTAAATTTTGCTTATTTATTTTGAAATAAATATCGCTTATTGTTCCATGCTGTCTCTGTCTTCTTACCAAATTTCATCAATTTCTGACCACTCCTTCTTGGTGTTACATTTTCAATGTCGAGCAGTGTATAATAATGAATCAAAGACCACCACGTTACTTAGAAATAAATACATTAACGCACAATTCAGGAGTTGAAACATCGAATTCAGGAAGAAATTCAACAGATTTCTGTAGAGCGGCAGCTACAGGTACAGGGCCGTGGTGGCCCGATCGGTAAGGCGTCGGACTCGTGACCGGAGGGACCCGGGTTCGATCCCAGCCGATCAAAGATCCACCGTCTCGATTTATGGTGGCTGGGGGACGTTAAAACTGTCGTGGTCACAAAGTTCTCCAAGTGAAACGATACCTCTGGGGGTGCTGGGCCAAGGGTTTGCTCGATCCTTCGCTCTGGTTCTAAAAAATGTCAGAGCGGTCTTTGGGGCCCTATCCCGGTTAAACCACGAGTTGTGGTAGGTACGGGGGGTTCTGGAGTGTGTGAAGTGAAGCTACAGGTACAGGGGAGAGACGGGATACAACGCACAATATTAATTCTGGTAACATAATTGAGCTCCCATGGTAAAATTATATAACCAAGTTTCATATGGTCCGTTTTGCGCATGCTTTTGGAATTGTGCGGCATTGTCAGTTTTCAGCGGAGATATTTTTTTTTTTTTTTTCGGATTGTAAATTAAAACTCGTTAGTTTTTTGAAAATGCTAAGCAGTACATATATCTTTTTTATAATATGATAGAAGAATCAAAAAGATGTTAAAAGGGTGAGAGGTATCAATTCGTAGTCTGTTTTGCTGCAATTTTGAATTATGTTTGAAAGGTATACTTGTGGATACTTGATCCTTTCGAACCAAAGATACTTGATCAGGGATTAAGTGTCCTTTAGTAGGATTTACACGCTATTTATTCAACTTATTGGCAAATATAAAACTTGGCAAAAATAAATGTCCGACTTGCATTAAAGTCACTTATAAGGATACTCCCCTCCTCAGGATTAAGTGTCAGGCAGGCCAAGATCAAAACTCCTTGTACTAAGAAAACTCAAACTTTTTTGCTAATTTTAATTTTTATAAAAAATATTACTTTATAATAAATCAATTTAAAAAATGGCATAGCATCGGAAAAGACTCTAAATATCTAACGCGAAATCGTTCAGTTCCATGATTTAAACAAAAGTCAAACTCCAACAAAAAGGGAGATCAAATATCCTTAGTTTTCCGTATTGCGTGATGTCAGCCGAAGACTTATCGAGCTTGTACAGAGAGGAATGGAATGGTGAAAACTGCAAAAACAAAAGTTAAATTCTTTTAAATTAAGAATTTTGAAAAACACACACACACTCCATATATATATATACTATCTGAAACGGCAAACGTTGTTTTGCCACATAAATAATTTCCTAGTAATTTCTAGTGTAGACAAAAAATAGCTTACTTATTGTAAGTATGTATGTATGTATGGTAGAATGTGTATATTGTATGTAAGAATGTGGTATATGCGTGAAATAAGCATGGAGCGCTGTGAACGATGAGGGAATATAAAAATAACAAAAGGCTAACATCATTTTTAAGTTATTAGAATTTATTCCTTAAAATTATATATCATTAAAAATTTGTGACACTTTAATGGTCGTTCATACCCTCCCCCCCCCCCCTCTCGCAGTGAAAAAAAAAACTTTACACAGCAGATTTTGCCTAATAACTCAACACTCATGGTGTTTGATACATTTTATTTGTTTGTAATGATGTTTTTTGGTCACAACCAATATGAAAATCACAAAAAATAGTTACTTTAATTTTTAACATGTATTTATCTTCTTCAGAATTTTTGACTTTTAATTTTACCTTGAATTTGACGTAAATGCAAGGTATAAAATACAGAATTTTATAAAGGTACAAAAATTAACATAATATAATTGATAGTGTATATAATTTTTGAAAAAATAATATAAGTGCCGCAAATCAAAAACCATTTATTGCCACAATCGATTCAAAGGCCCCAAAAATGGCGCAAAAATTCTACAGCATCGAAGGACCCCATTGCCAATTTTAACAAAGATCCGACCAAAACTGTCATTTTGTACTATAAAAAAATATGGGGTAGATCCCCATGAAGGGATGTACCTGCATACGGACATTACAATCATTAAAATCATTCAAAAAAAAAAAAAAAAAAACATGCAGCTGTTCGAAAAAATCCTTGCGGGCCTGGATTCGATCTCATTCCATCAGGGACTTCAACCTGACGCGCATAACCACTTGACCATCGGGTCGCTCATTGAAGTAAGGATTTACGATAACACATATTGTTTTAAATGACATGAAATGTTAGTTTTTCGATCATAACTTTTTTCTAGTGAACAAATATCGTCATATGAGTACATGGTACCTAAGTTACACCATCTCCTATCGATTAAAAAAAAATCGTCCAAATCGGTTCAGTAGATCAGATGTTATGTGCGAACAAAAAAAAAATTTAGGGGTGGACTATTATTTAGGGGGATGAAAAATAGATGTTGGCCGATTCTCATAGATACTGGATAAGCACAAAAAATTTCATCAAAATCGGTCAAGCCGTTTCGGAGGAGTATGGCAACGAAAACTGTGACACGACAATTTTATATATTATATATATATATATATATATATATATATATATATATATATATATACAGGGTGTCCACTCCAATCGTGGACCAATAGCTAATTTTTAAACCGTTATAGATAAGCATATAGTTTATTTAGGAAAAAATCTCCAAATTACGAAAGGAATTTTGGATCTATTCAATGTTTTTCAAAAAATCAAATTTTGAAAGAGTTGCGAAATTTAAATTTTTATACAGCCCCCCAGTCCTATTAATCATATTTAGTAAAATATTCTTGACACTTTAACGTTTAAAACTAAAAAAAAATCACTCTTCTACCACAAAAATTGACCGAGTTATGACGTTTTGAAAAATCAAGATTTTGCATTGTTTCATGACGTCATCGAGAAATCGCTTAAGGGACCGTATGCGAAATCCTTCAAAATCTTGATTTTTCAAAACGTCATAACTCGGTCAATTTTTGTCGTAGAAGAGTGATTTTTTTTTAGTTTTAAACGTTACAGTGTCAAGAATATTTTACTAAATATGATTAATAGGACTGGGGGGCTGTATAAAAATTTAAATTTCGTAACTCTTTCAAAATTTGATTTTTTGAAAAACATTGAATAGACCCAAAATTCCTTTCGTAATTTGGAGATTTTTTTCTAAATAAACTATATGCTTATCTCTAACGGTTTAGAAATTAGCTATTGGTCCACGATTGGAGTGGACACCCTGTATATATATATATATATATATATATATATATTTATTCGTATTTCAAAATGTTTTTTTTCTTTTTAAAGAGAAAATCATTATCTTTCAAACAAAAGAAAGAAAAACAACAACAAAATATCACGCTTCGTGCTAGAGATAAAGCATTTAAAAAAATTTCAGCGAACCAAAAATTTACTGGTCAGTACGGGGGGGGGGACATAATCAATGAAACCTATTTCGGTTAAACTAGGTATCGGTTGAAAGAGTACTTCCTAACCGAGCTCTTCCACTGCATTTAAATTCTACTGTTTTCATATTTTTTTAAATTTTTGCCAATATTTTAACGGATGCGATTCATTTACTAGCTTCCACCGTTCCACCAAATAAGAAGAAAAATCGAAAACTTCCGTATTCAGTTCCTCGTGTTATACAAACTGCTTCCAGTATCTCGTGAACGACGTACATTACATTCAAACCAACTACAAGATACGTTCCAGTGAAAAGATTCTGGGAAATGACCTCTTGCTACAATTTATTTCACCGTAAGAACATTTCGAAAGGGAAAAAAAAAACATCGATCTTACGAAGGGGGAAAAAAAGGAAGGATGGAATCACGAAGGAGATTTTGGATAATTGGTGAATTTTATTACAGCAGAAACTTCGACTTGAAATGCAAAAAATGCTTTGGTCCAATAAGAGTTTGCTCCTGTTGCGCAGATTTTTACAGAAAAAAAAAGCTATACTGATAATGTTAAAAGATTCCGGATTTCCCGTTTTTCTTTTTCAGAAAGTCCCCTTAGTACGTTTTTCGACTAACAGATCAAATTTTTTTAATCTTTAAAACTTACAAACTTTTTTTTTCCGTTTTTTTCCCCCCAGATAAATTAGTTTCATTGCTGTTTAAAACTGCTCTGACATTCTTTATTTTCTGTCTTACGGTTCTTCGCAACAACTGAGCACCAAAGCTGCTAATACTCTTCATGAAATTCTCAGTAGTCAATGTCGCATATACCGTCTATCACATCCAGGGCTGCGGAGTAGGAGTCGAAGAGTCGGAGTCGGACTGATTTTGGACCAAAGGAGTCGGAGTCGCTGAAAAACATATCGACTCCGACTCTGACCACCTCCGATTTGGATGAAATTTTATGGAGGTGAAAACATATCTTTGAAACTAACAGATACAAATTTTCCGAGTACAATATCCAAATCTTAAGCACCTAGGATCATTAAAAAGGGCTTCAAAATGGCGGGTCTGCTTTGTGAAACGAATTGCTATGTTTGGGTATATGCAAGTGAATAAAAAATATTTGCAGCAAAAATGCAATGTGTTAAAATCAAGTCTGGCCATTTTACAAGAAAAGGATTTGTTTTGTGCGGAGTCAAATGACAAGAGCGGCACTTGTCTTTTGCTCTGGAGAAAATGGACTTTTTGGGAGGTCACAGTGATCTCCGAGATTTGAGGTAAATGTGGTGAAATTACCTTCGAGAATGCTTGAGGAAAACAAACTTTTTGAGAGGCCTCAATGAACTCCCATGACCTCCAACTGGGATACCCCAACTTGCTACCCCCCTAAAGTGAGTCCTGGCTACGACTATGAGTAAAAATGAAACTTTTAAAAATGAACCTTATATTTCAACTTTTGTTTAGGGTTTTTCCCTCTTCACATTTGGGTAAAAAATATAAATAATAAAAAAGCAGGAGTCGGGAGTCGGAGTCGGAAGTTTTAAATTCCCGGAGTCGGAGTCGACCATTTTTCCTCCGACTCCGCAGCCCTTATCACATCACGAATTCGCTCAATATCAGATTAAAAAACCGCTTCCGATGATAATAATGAAACGATGAAGACGAAGAAATAGTGGAATGTCTCCCCACAGCTGATTAAGCGATGCAAAGCATAAAAATGTATTTATTTTATTTCTTAATCTATTTTGCAAGCTAACCAAGCAAATTTGCCAGACTTGTTGGTACGGAACGTGCTATAAATAAAATTGTATCTAAAACCAAAAACAAGAAGATCACACATCCCCCCCCCTGGTCCATTCGACAACAGTTACTTTTTAAACAATATGGTGAAAATATTAACCCCAACCCCGATTTTAAGTGCTTCCGTTTGGTACGTTTTTTTATCACAGGTTCGACTGAAAACGTAAAATCGAGGTTCCACTGTATGCTTTTAACAATGAAACAGAATGACATCCCTAATACACAACGATGCTACATCTACACAACCTATCAACAACGCTAGTAGTAATTTCTAAAAAGAAAGCATTTCTGGAGGGACAAGTCCCCCCCCCCCCCCTTTCAATCTTAACGTGAAATTCGGCATTATGTTTGCTTTATTTTGATATTCGAACGAATCTGTGTTTAAGATTCCAAGTCTACCCTCCAAATGTTGATCCGTAAAAAGGTATTCTTATTTTTGATGTTCAACCCCCGAAGCTCAACATGGAAGGGGGTTATAAATTTGACGTGTCTGTGTGTTTGTCGATGTGTATATATCTGTCTGTGACACTTTAGCGCCTAAGCGGATGGACTGAGTTTGAATTCTTTTTTTCTTTTTTTTGAAAGGAGAGTTGATCGAAAGTGTTCTTAGCTTGGTCGCGCCTTCGGATGACGATATACGAAGATATTAATTAAAAAGCTTTAAAACGTTTTTCGCGATTTTTGAAGTTTTTAACATACTTGAAAATTTAAAAACAATTAGTACCAAAAGAAAGAAAGAAATTTTCTGAGTATGACAGAATGTGTTTGGAACTTCTATGCTATATAAAACTCGAATTATAGCGTTTTTTAGCAAATGGGGCCATGCCTTTAATTACGCTTACCCCCTTCCTTGTTGAGTCAGGGGTTAAAGTTAGAAACTGGCAGCAGATAAACATTTTAAACCATTCAGTTTTCCTTCCTTGTTGGCCAACAATGACATCGGTTTCCAAATTTTGGAAACCGATTTGGAATGGTTTAAAATGTTTATCTGTTGCCAGTTTCTAACTTTAACCCGTGACTCAACAAGGAGGGGGTAATAAGTTTGACGTGTCTGTGTATCTGTCTGTGGCACTCGAGCACCTAAACGGATGGACCGATTTTGGAAAAAAAAAAAACTATTTTTTTAAAACCAGAGTTGATCGAAAGTGTTCTTTGCTAGGTCGCGTCTTTGGATGACATTAATTAATGAAGTTATTAATTAAAAACTCTAAAATGGTTTTTCACGATTTTTGAAATGAAAACATGCTTTAAAATTTTGAACAATAGTACCAAAAGAAAGAGAAAATGTTTCTGCCCCTCATATAATGTGTTTAGAACTTCCATGTTATATAGAACTCGAATTATAACTTTTTTTCAGTAAATACGGCTAAGCACGGTATTTACGCAATTGGAAACCAATGTCATTGTTGGCCGAAAAGAAAAGAAAACTGAATGATTTAAAATGTTTATATGTTACCAGTTTATGTTTGTTAACAATTAAAATACTTGTCGTTGATTTTAGTATAAGGATTTTTAATTTTCCCTCTTTATTCTGTTTTTGCGGCTAGCAAATTTTACTAGTAAAGATTATCTTTCCTTTTTCGTGTTCACCATGTCCTCTCGCAAAAAAAAAACATTTAAAATGCTTTCTGACCAGTGAAATTCGTTTTAATATAAGGTCGGCAATCAGGGTCGGGGCTTTTAAATTTTTAATTTAATTTTAATACTTGTATGTTGTTCTCTATTTGACCGAACAACTTTTCGTATACGCAGGCAAATCAAAAATATAAGACATGAACAAGGCATTTTTAGATACTGTCTGTTTGCGTATTGTGCGCCTGGCAGAAACGAACGCTTCCATTTGAAAAAGGGGAGATAGGTTTAGGAGACACACTTCCCGATGCCTTCAGTTTTTGTTCGCCCCTTGCTACTTCCTCGTTCCATTCCTCCCTATTTCGAGAAAGTCAGAAGAGACTTGGCGCGTGCGCAGATTCGACGGAGGTCTCGCGAATAAATGTTAGACAGTATTTGTCTTCGGACACGTACTTCGACTGTTTGCTTTTATTTTATTTTTTGAAGTTCCGTTTTTATTTAATTGAAAACGCTTTCGGGTCACTAAAATATCATCGGTGGGCCCCGCGTGCTACAGGTTGAAAACCCCAATCATATACAGTACTGAAATACTCATGTTTTTGCATTCGAATTTAAAAGTACAGGAATTCAATTATTCATAATGTTCAGTGAATGACAGCTGTGATTTTTTTTATTTTTAACATTTCATTCAGTTTTTGCATTCATTTATTGTAAATAAATTTATTCATCACGGTTTCTTGATCAAGGAATACTAAAAAAAAAAAATTTTAAAAATAGTTTTCTGCTGATTAGCTGATTAATCGGTAAAATTCGATTACCAATTGCTGCTGATTAATCGGGGCGTCCCTAATAAAGATATATCTAGTGGAACCCCGATTTTACGTTGTCAGTTTCGTACGCTATCCCACTTTACGCGTGATTTTCTGCTGGTCCCTAAAAAAAGCTATATTGAAAATGTTAAAAGATTCAGTATTTTAAGTTTTACTTTTTCAAAAAGCCCACTGAAACGCGTTGGACAAGCAGGTCCAAATCATTTTTTATCAACTGAGATTTCTTGTTCTAGATTAGTTTCATAGCTGTTTAAAGCGACTCTTTTATTATTTTTGTTCTATCTTACCGTCCTATGTCAGAAGAGTTTCCTCCAATCGTCCAATCTCATCGTTTTTCACAACAACTATTAAAATTCTTCTTGATATTCCCCCAAAAGTCAATGAAAACGTAAAATCAGAGTTCTATATTTTAATTTGCATTTAATATATTCTTAAATTTAAATGTTGTAACAATATCACTAAATGTGCCAAAGCGTTAGCAATAGCGAAATTCGCCGAATAAGGAAACTTTTAAGATGTCACAGTGACCTCCCACCAGGGCGAGACTAGTTAGAGAAAAAATTTTAAATAATGAAAGATGCTTTGAAATGAATATTTTAGAAATTATATACGTTTCAATTAACATTTGAATCGAAAACAAAAAATAACAAGGAAAACGTGCACTGAAAATAATTGAGAAGGTTTTTGAATTGTCCTTAAATTTATATTATATCAAGTACACTCCCGATTTTCCGTGGAGATGGGTGGCAGGTATCGCGGCTAACAAAAAAAAGAAAAGAAAAATTGTCTTTCGCTTAAAAATAATTGTATTGTACGTAAAACGTGACATAAACAGTGAAGATAAGTACGGTATAAAAAATTATTTGTATTTTAACCCATTAATGTCTAGCGTCCCTTTTTAGGGACGGTCCATAAAAGGGTCTGAATTTCCCCAAAATAAACATTTCAACCAAATAATAGTGTTCAATAAGTACCTTGGTATTGTTTCAATTCGTTATTAACAGATTGCAGCACATAACCATTGTAAAGTGTGTTCTGTAGCAGTTTTAATATGATCTTTATCAAAAATGACATCGTTCGCAATCTCAAGAGAAAAAGCTGAGTTTTCAAAGTTATTCCCAGCTTCCCAGTTTATGTTAATTGCTGATTTTATTTCTTCTTATAAAATGTCTTTTTAAGTATTATATCGTAGGCAGAAAATTTTTTCGGTAAAACAAGTATGCACCCTCTGGGGTCTATCGTAACTTTCAAGGAACGATGTTTCTTTCCTTAATAAAACAATTATTTTTTACATAATATTTTTTTTTATTATTTTTCCTGTCCATTAAACACTGTAACCAGTATACAAAATATCTTTGGAAAAAAAAAATGTCAGGCATTAATGGGTTAAGTTCTGAAGCACATACTCTTCTATAAGAAATATTTTCCTCCGAGACCCTCGCGGATAATCGAGAGTATACTGTAGTTAAAAGAAAAATAACAAACTGGAAGAAAAGAAAAATAAATGTTTTGCAAGGAACAGAGAAACTTTAATGGCGAAAGAGAAAGCGCTCCTAGAAAGAAAAAACGAAAAGCTTTATAGGCGACACGCGCCGCAAACCCTCCTTCACCTCCCTTCCCCTATAATCGGCAATTCAGGAAATTTTTCAAAATGTCAAAGGCATAGAAATAAAATTTCGAATCGGGCCTGTGATTTGCATTTTACGCGCTGAGGCGGGAGGCATTAAATAATAAAAGAATCAATTCATGGCAAATTTCAAAACACCAGCAGTAGCAAAAATATTAATAGTGGCAAAGGTGGATTAGACGAATTTTCGTCCCAAAATACGGGGGATATTTTAGCTATAAATCTTTTCGAGATTACATACGTTTTTGTGAAAAGTTTAATAGAAAACTTAATGCTTACCAAAAGTGAAAACGCGTATTACAAATAATAAAAACAATAATAATAATTATAATTGCTATTATTATTATTTTAAATTTCTTTCTTTTTTTTATTTCAGTTTTTTTAAAGAAATAACAAATAGTAATATTTTTATAACTGAAAAAGTGAAAAGAAAAATGAGTGGTTTGAGTGGAACAGAGAACGATCTAGGTGCAAAAGACAGAACTCAACGACACGTGCCGTGGCCCTCCTTCACACCCTCCCCCTATAATTGGCAACGTACGGAATTTTCCGCGACGGACGAGACTCCGGTAATTAACGCCAATAGGTTTCTACGAAATTACAAAGAAGCAAAAACTTAAAATACATAATAGTAAAGTCAAGAAACAGTTTATCACTTTAATATTTTTTTCTTTTCTTTCAAAATATTTTTTTTTATAATTTATTGAAATAACAAAATATAATTTGCGCAAAGTAAAAATATTATGACGGTCGTATAGCTTCTTCATAAACAAGTAATTTACGATTTAAATTTGTAACGTACTCATTAAATGTTCCAGAGCAGGAAGTAATAACACAAATTAAAGAATTGATTTGAATAATATGACTACGTAACGTAGTGGGGAGAAATCAATACTTTTCAATTGAATGTATTGTACAGTAAATGCAAAATCAATAAATTCGTGTTCATAAATATAAGACTTCGGACACATGAATGAATTTATTTGCATCATAACGAGCTACGTTAACACGGTAAAAACAAAAAAGTATCATACTCAAAAGGGTAAAATATAAGACAGATATTTAAATTTTATTACATGTTTTCAAATTTAGCAGAATACTTTTTTGAAAAAACATTTGAAGATGTATCAATTTATAAACAAACAATGATAAACAAATAGCAATCAGTCGAGTAGACAAAAATGAGCGACTATTTCATTCTTAATTAGAAGTACTCGTTAAAATTCTTTGCAAAATCATAACGTCAAAATATTATACTCAAAATAAAAAAGTTAAAGCCTTAAGTACATTGAATTTCACTAAGCACAAAAATTTAGGTTAAATTTACGCATAAAAGAAAAGAAAAAAAATCATGTTAACGCATTCAGCATTAATTAATGATAACTGTCATTTAAGATTTACAGCAAACAATTGTATTTTAATTTATGAAGTGATACTGTTTACATGACAGATCCATGAGATTTGAACGAACTTGTGGAAAAAATACATGCAACAATGCAGAAATATGAATCAGTGAGATACAAATACTAAACCAACAACTATGTAAATAAATAAAAGTCAATTCTGAATAGATTAATCGGAAATGAGAATGGCGATTCTACTTGACAATCCGTTGATTTTTGCGTAGCATTTACACTTTTACAAAAATTAAACATGCTATATTTTCTAAATATTGTGAAAATAATTGATGAATTGTCACCAATGTAAAACATATATAAAAGCAGTTATTAACTTAATTTGGAACATCAAGGCGTGACGTTTGAAAATATGTTTCATCGAGACAAACAACACATTTTTTTTCACGTTTAAAATACAAATCAAGCACAGCAAGTAAATCATGAATCAAAAACTAACCTCTTTTCGGCCTCGTTAAGAAATTCATTCTTAAATCGGGCTTGGTAGCGACATAATAAAAGACTGAAAATCCAACGTTTGACGCACGTAAACGAAAGAATTCTGGTAAATTTTGTTCTCTCGGTAAAAGCATCTGCAGCGACAGCCGTTGCCAAACTACATTCACTGAACCTAAATGAGAGAATCGTCTGCAAAGGTTAAAAAAAAATCAAGAGTAAATCATTTCTTCTCTTGGCATCATTCTGTCAAACTTCAAATCATGTTTTTTTTTTTTTTTTTAGTGATGAGTTTCTGATATACTAAATTAAAACGCGAATAAGGATTTTAGAAATTTTTTGTAAACAAAATGGAATGAAATGCGATAATAAATATTTCATGTTCGATTGCAATTATATTTAGTTTTAATTTCCCTTCCACACCAATAATTTGAAAATTTCAATTAATTCATGCTTCGAAATAACTAGTTTCTATTCATAATCATTGCTTATTTGTATTTGTTTTGCTGCTTGTAATAAGGAAATTTTGAGCGTCTACTGCGTCTCTATTATTTTTTTTCCACTTTTGGCAGAGGCAAGTATCTCAGTCTAGTAGCGCCATCTCTTGGTAGTTTCACAGAACCATCTATAGGGATTACAATTTCTCTCTTTTCTTACTGTTTTCTTTAAAATTTTTAACTCAGAAAATCGAATCACTAGACAAAAAGCAAATTATAAGAAAATATTCAGCGACTGATACGATTCATAGTAGAATAACTGCGTCACACTTTCAATAATAAAACGTCACAGTGAAATTGAATTTAATAAAATATACTTCTTGATATTGAAAAATATAGTAATAAATATGCTCGACACAAAGCAATTGCATTGATTTTTTTTTTTTTTTTTTTTGCGACGAATTTTAGTCAGAGGTAAATAAATTCACAATTAATTCAAAGCGATGAATAAATGTTTTTATTTAGAATAATGATGTTATGATTAAAGAGAATGTCAAGTTGTATATACTGTCACCATTTTTTATTTTATTTTATTTATTTATTTTTTTTTTTTAACTGTTTGAAACAAACGATCATTTTTATCCCATCAGCTCTTTGTTTCAAATTTTCTTCCAACAATCGGAAATATTTAACATAAATCGTTCATTGGTTCTTACCTGGTAGGATCACATGTCACTATTTTTGATAAACGTATTGTTACGAAAAAACGATGTATCATAATATTTCCCCATCAGCAAATGTGTTGCTAATTTATTCATTTGACAATATTTATTATCTGTCGGATTGTTTGGATATTTAGTACCTTACGGTTTTTTCTTGATGATTTCATATAATAAATTTCGGCTGTAGGTATCATTTTGTCTTGTTTGTTTTCAGGGATACTGATGCATACACGTGTTTCGGCATTACAAGGAGCGCCTTTTTCAGTGCAAAAAAATGTGAGATTATGGATGCACAGACATCCGACAAAAGACATCTGACTGCTTTTGTCGGAAGTGCATCCATTATACGCTCACCTTTTTTTTTTTTTGCATTGAAAAAGACTTTCCTTGTAGCGCCGAAACACGTGCCTGCAGTATCTCTGCGTATTTGTGCTTCTTTAACCTTTTTTTTCTCCTTCATTGTTACATTTATTTTTCGTTTGCTAATCTTATGAATGAAAGCAATGAGATGCACTAAACGTGCCATCTCATATTAAATGTTAATCTCTGTTATTTATCGCAACATATATAAAAGAAACATTTGCAATTGTCATGCATTTAAATACATTGAGAAAATAAATAAATGAATCAAGAGACGTGGAAGAAACGTATTACAATTTTTTTAATCTATTTTCGGATTATGACCTTAAATTTCCTTTGCATACAAAAAGTGAATTAATAAATTAATAATCTTCTATTGGAAAGAAAAAGAGTAAGAAAGAGAAACTGGGTCACGTCGTTTTCCGAGACGAAAAGAAAAACAGGAAGCAGCAGCTTAGACTGAATAAAAAATATCACTTAAATCGGAGCACCCAAAATAATACTAGAAATGGAGCTAAGAAAGATAAATCTATTGTTGTGAAGTTAAGAAAATTCATTGTCATTCATTTCAGTTACATAAGTCGAACAATTTAAAACTTGCATTGGGGAGGGGGAGGGGAGTTTAATTTTATCAGGGTGATGAATTTTTATAAAGATCATTCAGGGCTACCTTTAAAATTATTATTTTCTTTTTTATATGTTTTAAATAATTTTTTGAAGGAAATAGTGCGGTGCCAGAGACACTGAAGTCCAAAATATAAATACGCTTGATTATAATACGCATCAAGTAAGTAAAATAAGTCGTTAGCAGCTTTTTCGTAGTCTCCCGAAAATCTTTGCAAATCCAATATGCATAACGACTTTTAATATCTTGATCACTCTGGCAAAAATTTTAAATGGGTTCTTCTCCAGAATTTAACTTTTGATGCAAAAAAATTTCTCCGTTTCAAAAGCCTTTGTTCCCTGCCTTTTTCATTTTTACATGAAAGTTTTCCTTAGTGAAAGTGATCATAAACAATGGCCGTACTAAATTTTAATTATTTAACTAATAGATAAAAATTTAAAAATAACCGTAATCACGGATGTGTGATATAATAAGAAAATCAATAATTACCGCTATAAAATAAATTGTTACTATTTCATTAGTTTCCCAAAATAGTAAATTTTAGAATATATTGATCCTTTTATATATTTGGTAGATGTCTAAATTTAATGTATCTCACCTTTCTTATTCATTCTCACCTCCGTGTCAATGATATTGACAAGAAACTCACGGAGGTGAGGAACTCTCTATAAAAAGACCTAATGAATGCATTTTTCAGTCATAGAAATTTATTCTTTGTTGTTACAATCTTCATATGCTAAGAATATAATACAGTATAAAAAATGATTTTTAGATCTAAAGACTGTTTCCGTGAGCTTGATTCGCACTAAAAAGTATGAAATAAAATAAATATATGATTTTTCGATGACGAATTTTTAGTTGATCTAATTGTATTTTCAAACGCTGATTAAATCTAAAATATACAATGAAATTAATACTATTAAAATCTGTCCGCGTCTGTCTGTCCGTCTGAAGCTTGAACTAGTCAAAAACCGCTGAGAGTAGAGAATCAAACATAGTACCATTCGATTCGAAATTTTCTAAGGAAGACAATGAGACCAACCGCGTAATTGTACGATGTTAATTAGCTGAGATATTAATTAAAACGTAAATTAAATTCTTTGCACAAAAATTCCAAGACAATTATTTCTTTCCGTTGAAGTTTTAAATTAATACTTTAATTAAATTTCTTGCACTTTTCAAAATTCCAAGACATTTATTTCTTCCCGTTGCCATTTTATATTAAAATGTTAATTAAATTATTGAACTATTTAAAATTCTAAGACTTTTATTTCTTACCATTGCCATTTTAAATTAAAACGTTAATTAAATTATTGAACTATTTAAAATTCCAAGACTTTTATTTCTAACCGTTGCCATTTTAAATTAAAACGTTATTTTTTTTTCTTTCTAGAAGCCATCGGCTTCAACACACATGAGGACTGCGTACTATGCGCTTTACCTCCTGATAAACACAGGACAGATTTACGGCACAGGGAGGATGAAATAACATCCATGCGCGGGGCGGGATTCGAAACCGCGACCACTTGCGTACGAGGAAAGTACTCTACCTATAGGCTGCCGTGGCCCCCGTGTGAGCTACTTGACATCGTTTAAATTTCTGTAGAAGCATATGAAAATAATTCGATTGACTCTTTGATGCAGGACAGCTTCTTAGCGAGCCGCTTTAGCGGGAAGTAGTTTGCTGAAACTGTCTTCGGTTAAAACTTCCCTCCCTTCTTTAAAGGTGAGCAGCCTCGGCGGCGAGTAATTTGTTTAAACTTTCCTCACTACTTTAAAGGCGAGTCGCCTTGGCGGCGAGTAGTTTTTTGAAACTTGCCTCACTACTTTAAAGGCTCGTGCAACACCGGGCCCACTCAGCTAGCTAATACTATTAATTGAACCTTGAACTCCTCAAAAACCGCTGAGAGTAGAAATCCGAACGAGGTACCACCCGATTCGAAATGTGTTTCAAATAAAATTCTAATTGATGATTTTAGCAGGGACTTTTTTTGGCTACGATCCAAATATTAAAACAACTTTTTCGTTTCAAATTTTGCAATTACAGAAAGAAGGCGGTTTGGAAATAATTGTTTTTGGTCAGGAATTTTATCAGTCATTAAGTGAGAGTGATAAGTATGCGCTACAGGGTCTCAGGACTTATAACCGCTCTCCGCGAACGCGAAAATTCATCTTTTTTTAAACTAATACAACTTTTTTGATAAAGCAAGTAGAAACTTGAATATTTAAACCCGTAATATTCATACATATTTACATTATTTTCCAAAGTTATGAACAAATTTGATAAAAAAACATTTAATTTGTAAAGAAATATAAATTTGATATTTTTTCAAAATTACGAAAATCAATACTTTACGGAACGCAGGCTTCTGAAAAAAAGAAAGGATAAAAACTTACAAAATTAATTTTATTTATTAGAAAAATACTTGTTTGCAATGTTATACATACTTTTCACAAATTCAGACCAAAAAAAAAAATTTTTTTTATTATTCAAATTGTTTAAGAATTTTTGAAATTTCAAAATAAAAAATATTAAAAATGCCATAATTTTTTCCTGTTGGTAATTTATCTAAAAATGGATGTATAACTTATAAAAATGCTTCATTTAAACATGTGTGTGAAATTTCAAGAAAATATGATCATTAGTTTTTAAGATATCCTGCGCTCCGTGAAGTATTGATTTTCGTAATTTTGAAAAAATATCCAGTTTATCTTTCTTTACAAATTAAGTATTTTTTATAAAATTTGTTTATAACTAAAAATTTCATAAGTTTTAGTGCGAATCAAGCTCACGGAAATAGTCTTTAGATTTAAAAATCATTTTTATACTTTATTTCGAAGTTTTTTTCGTTTTAAAATTTATTTGAGATGAACTTTTGAAATATTTGTGATATACACTGCTCGACATTGAAAATGCAACACCAAGAAGGAGTGGTCAGAAATTCATGCAAATTTTACCGTAGACTCACGTCACTGAGTCATGCAAATGATATGAAATGCGCAACTCTCCGACGCACGTAAAGTAAGATATAAGAGAATGAAGTTGAAAAGTGGGCTATGTTCATGTTGGTTTTTCTGCCAGACTAATTATCGGAGAAATTTGGTTTTTGTCTCGAAGGATACGTGTGATAGGAGGAAATGCCACGCCGTCCTCAACGAAGACACTTCCAGCATATAAACGACTTTACAAGGGGTATGGTGATCAGACTGAGAAGGGGAGGTTGGTCCATACGTCAAATTGCAGCTGATACCCACATGGATGCAAGCACTGTGCATCGGCTGTGTCGGAGATGGTTGGAAAGAAGAAATGTAGCCACATTGAGGGGTGCAGGTGCAGCCAGAGTGACGTCAGACCGCTTGGATCGACGGATTCACCGACAAGCTGTGGCGGACCCGCAAGTCACTTGTACGTCGATTCTGCAGCACGTGCAAGGTACCCTGGATGTTCCTGTGTCGACCAGAACCATTTCCCGTCGACTGGTTGCACGTGGCCTGCAATCACGGTGCCCGCTAAGAAGACTGCCATTGACCTCACAGCACAGACTCCAACGTTTGGAATGGTGCCGGACCAGAGCGACGTGGATGGCAGAATGGCAAACCGTAGTGTTCTCAGATGAATCCCGCTTCTGTTTGTCCAGCGATAGTCATCGCATACGTGTGTGGCGTTGACGTGGAGAAAGATCGAATCCGGCAGTAACTGTGGAACGCCCCACAGCGCGACAACGTGGCATAATGGTTTGGGACGCTATTGCATACAATTCCGTATCACCTCTAGTTCGTATTCGGGACACTATGACGGCCCAACGATATGTAGATAATGTACTGCGGCCGGTGGCAATCCCCTCCCTTCAGGGTCTGCCAAATGCAATTTTTCAACAGGATAACGCCCGGCCTCACAGTGCTCGAATCAGCCAACATGCTCTACGAGGTGTACAGATGCTTTCCTGGCCACCATACTCTCCTGACTTGTCACCAATTGAACATGTGTGGGACGTGATTGGACGCCGTTTGCAGAACCTGCCACTGCCTCGTTCAGAGGACGAACTGTGGCAAATGGTTGAAAGGGAATGGAGTGCCATCCCTCAGGACACCATCCGCAGGCTTATTGACTCCATGCCTAAGACGTGTTTCTTCGTGCATCGCTGTCCGCGGTGGTCCTACTTCTTACTGAGCCGACGTCGTCCTCGCTCTAAATTTTGCTTATTTATTTTGAAATAAATATCACTTATTGTTCCATGCTGTCTCTGTCTTCTTACCAAATTTCATCAATTTCTGACCACTCCTTCTTGGTGTTGCATTTTCAATGTCGAGCAGTGTAACTGTTATATGGCCATTCCACGAAAAAGCCACTATTTCGTCTCGCACTTGACTCTCAGATATTTCATTAAAAAGTAGTAATTTTTAAAGATAACTGATAAAGTTTTTTGACTAAGAAGTCCTACACCGGTTCGTGATTTCTTAACCAACAAAATTTTGTTCATTAAAATCACTACTTTTTAATGAATTATGTGAGCGTCACGCACGGGACAAAATCGCGGCTTTTCCGTGGAATGTCCCATATACCTTTCTTGTTGTAAAAGAACTCGGCATTCATTACCGTTTTGATAGGAAATTTAATTAAACTCTCATATTGTTACCATTAAAACCATTAAAACAATAAACTCCAATACTTTGAAAAAATCCACAAATGTTTGCTTAAGGTTTAGCCTTGAAACTAATGTGTTTCTGCCTTATCCCTGACTTATGGGAGGTAACTTACTGCTTTATCGAGTTGTATCGTATCATTGTGCGGTTCTCTGGCTGGTGTTCTAATTTTGCATTAGCTAACAGTTTGCTTTTATCGCATAATGCTTTGTAAGAGGATTTCTGCCTCCAGCCCGGTTACTTCCTATTCCAGACTGATATATGCTAACAAGCACGAAACTGCAGTCCTTGGGCGAAGTAACCAAGTTAGCATGTATTTCTGCTTTAGCCCCGGCTTAGGGGCATTAGCTTACTGCTTTATACCCGAGTTCTGCCTTAAATTGTAAATAATTCTGCCATTGTTCGGTTCTCTCGCCGTTCTAATTTTGCATTAGCTACCAGTTTTTTTTTTTTGTATCACTTAATGCTTCTATAAGAGAATTTCTGCTCTAGCTCGGTAACTTCCTATTCCAGGCTGATGAATGCTAACAAGCACGAACTGCAGTCCTTGGATGGAATTACCGATTTAGCGGTGTATGGCATGTGTGTAGCCCTAGTTTAGGGGCGGTAATTTACTACTTTATACCCCAGCTCCCTCTTAAATTTACGAGTTGTACCGTACCATTGTGCGGTTCTCTCGTTGGTGGTCTAATTTCACAATATCTACCAGCTTTTTTTTTTATCACTTAATGCTTATATAAGAGGATTTCTGCATCCAGCCCGGTTACTTCCTATTCCAGACTGATAAATGCTAACAAGCACGAAACTGCAGCTCATGGGTGAGGTAACCGAGTTGGCGGTGTATTGCATGTGTTTCTGCCTTAGCCCTGCCATAGGAGCGTTAACTTACTGCCTGAAACCCGAGTTCTACCTTACATTTACGAGTTATACCTACCATTGTTCGGTTCTCGCGCCGGGCACAGTGGAGTATTTGAGTGAAAATCCTGGCCAAAAGTCGAAAATGTAAAGTATGATTAATCTCACTCTTCTATTCGTTTTCGGACAACTGATTAGACACTACGTCATAATCTACAACATAAAACCCCCTCCACTTTGATTAAGACCCATACGAATGCTTCAAACTCAGTCGATGTGGAATCTGCGCTGCTGTTTTCCTGGAAGCTTCGTTTGTTGCTTACATTCAATGCGCAGTATTCGGTGGCTTATTTCGAAATTATAGAATAACACTAATGAATATGGAAGACGAATTTATGTACTTTAATATGATGTGCAATCCATGTAGAATTTGCTTCGGGAAATATTTTTTTAATAGTGTTTTACACAACTTTTAAAAAAATCGCTCTATTTTCAGTAAATTTTTTAAAAAGAAAGGTTTTTATATGGGTTCCGTGCATTTCCGGAAGCAAGTTCGGGTATCAAAATTAAGCTTAAGGTTCCCTTAAAAAGTATTTGAAAAAAAAAAGTTGCCCCATTTTTTGCTTAAAATGGGTTTAAACTGGATGAAGTAAATTTACGTTTTTTCTTTTGGGTTTGTACATGTTCGTCTTTTTTTTAGGATCTTCTAGGAAGTTGATAGAAATCACAAACAAATCATTGTATGAGATAGTCAAAAAGTGTCCGTCTAAAAAATTAGACGAAAAAGTTATGTATTTGCAGAGTTTTGAGTCAAAAACTCCACTGAGGAGAAGCAGAAAAATTTTCGGTTTCCAGTGCTATATAACATTAATATGTGTAGGTAATTTTAAACTCTTATCTTCGGCGATTTATGCAAAAATTGCTTTGAGTAACGGTTTAACGAAAAGTAACGGTTTAACGAATCTTTTCGAACTATAGCCTTTGTTACTCCCTGAGAATGTACCTTTCATATGCTGAAAATGTTTTTCAAATAGGTGCATGGTTTCGGAGGTTATTTAAGATACAAAATCACCCTTCCTCTTTGTAATATTAGAAAATTTTTATTTTTGCAATGAAAAAGGATTCATTGAAACATCAAAATATTTGCCTGCAATTCTCGGGGCCTTTTTTTTCTTTTGTTCAAGGATAATTTGTCAGGTCAAGGCATTTTTTGTAACCTAACGATTAGAAATTATAATCAAAATTTTTTCCTCATATTTAAGTAACGTTTTTGACAGAATACTGGTATTGTTGAACTCCTTTTTTGGGAGGGAGGAGGAGGCAATGTACTAACTACATTCCGTCAAAGGAAAAAATACATCGAATAAAATACGCTTACTGTCTAAAAATTTTTCGTGCGACCTCCGCTGTATCTGCGCACGCGCGAAGTCTCCTCGGACTTGCTCGAAATAGGGGGAAAAGCAACGAGGAAGTAGAAAGCGAACAAAAGCTGAAGGCATCGGGTAGTGCGCATCCTAAACCTATCTCCCCTTTTTCAGATGGAAGCGTCCGTGGCTCCCAGGCGCACAAAACGCAAACAGACAGTACTTATTAGCTTTCGCTTCAAACAATTCCTCGTCAACAGCTGGCATGTTGCCAGCTGCTCCAGAACAAACGTGAAACCATGGTGAAACACGAGGAAAATTTTTCTTTCACCTCTTTAAAAAAAAATCACTAAAAATCAATGAAGCAAGATAACTTCACCGTTTTTGCTTTAAATGAAGATAAAATGTTTATATTGTATCCTTGAAAAGTTTCAGAGCGACAACACCATTAGATTCTCGGATGCAGGAATTTTAATTTACATTGATTGATTAATTGAAAAACGTCGAAAAAGTGACCTGTCTTTGAAAATTCCTGAAAATTCGGTAAGTTACGGTAGAACTTCGAACAATTTAGACTTTTAAGAAATTGAATTGCTCCAAATGGTGATGTATTTTTTTTCTTCCTATGTTCACTAGAAACCTTTTTATGGTCGTAAACTCGCAAAATTCTAAACCATGGATAAAACAGTAAATAACTTTTTTTCTAAATTAAATTTCAAAAATCTTGCTTCAAGATACAATATCTGACCTTTTAAGACACTTTGTCGACCAAGTTTCATAGCTGTACGTTGGGTAGCTTTTCTGTACAACGCCCAAACGCACAGAAGGATATTCCCTTAGAAGAGCGAAAATTCCAAAATAGTTTTGGCCAGGATTTTCAGTCAAATACTCCACTGTGCGACGCGACGGTCCATCCAACCGCGCTAATCATCTTAGGCAGGGATTCAAGTGAAACACCATTGCAATCGCTTCGAATTGCAATCGCTACTGGAAGTGAATTACATTATCATCAACTTAACTTGGCACTGACGTCACTACGGGTGGAGCCAATAAGAGCTCACAAGCAGTCAGTGATCTCCTCTTATTCGCCAAGTAGGCTGTTACGTTTTATCTAGCTCGTTTTTCATATGCAAACGTCACGCAAACGTCCCGATGTTTTTTATCAAGAAACGTTCTGATGTAATTCATTTCCAGTAGCGATTGTAATTTGCGATGGCCTGTTTCACTTGAATTCCTGCCTTAGTTTCGTGATCCTATTTTTTGAAAAGATATGTAATAAAAACGCAGAAAAACCGGGTTTTTTTTTGGGGGGGCGGTATTCTTGACCGTGGGTCTATTTTTCTTCAATAGCCGGCACGATAAGCTTTAAAATGAGATGTAAACTATAAAATATGATAAAAAAATTAGAAAGATTTGTCGTTTTAAAGAAAATAGGCTAGGGAAATAATGTTGACCTGTGCAAAACTTTCGCGCTCGGCAGCAAAAATTCAAAAATTCGATTTACGTAAACGGTAATTTTTCAAAAACTGCACAGAGTGAAATGTTATACTTTCGCTGATTTAAAAGAAAATGAAATCATGCTTTACTTTTGTATTTTTATGAAGTATTATAAGAAACGTTATTCATGGTAAAGTAAAAATTTCCTTTTCCGGTTTTAATGTAATAGAAAAACTGGATTAAAATAATATAATGAGTTAAGGAAGATATTCTTGGAAATTCGGATCAAAATTAGCCAGTTAAAAAAAGTCAACCAAAAGAAGTAAGACCCATAGCAGGATCGAATTTGAGATCAACACGTTTCTAACCCAAACGCTCTATCCAACCACGAAACTGTAACTTAGTTTTCGATCTTTTATATTACATTGAAGTGATGTACAATAGAAAACAGAAAAAACGGTTTTTTTCCGACAAAAAAAAAAAAAAATTTAGACTGTGGGTCTATTTTTCGTCAATGGCCGTAAAAAAAAAGAACATAAGAATAACAACTATTTACAAAATTTGCAACGTTGCCCATTAATGCACGTCCCGGGCAATACAGTCCCCCCAAAAGAGGCAAAGCAAATTTACAAAGCTCTATTCCAGTGGTTACCAACCTTTTTCCCGTCGCGACCCCCTTTTAAACAACTAAACAGTCCGCGACCCTATAGTAACGACGACTCATGTTTTCGCATTCCAATTTGACTAGTTCAGGAATTTAGTTATTCCTAAGAAGAGCATTTGAATATCAACTGTGAGGGTTATCTATTAATATTCCATTCAGCATTACGTTGTAAGAACTATTTGTTTTATTTTTACTTTTGTTTTTACATTTTCATACTGCATGTTACAGTAAGGATTGCAGAAAATTACATTTATTTACTGTTAATAAAATTACTTATTAGTTTCTTGGTAAAAATATACTCTAAATAATATTGTTAAGAAAGTATTTTTTTCGCCGATTAATCGGCAAAACTATGAAGATGTGCGGGGAGGATCAGGACACTTAAAAAGCTTTCGAAAGTGAAGAAGTACCTTTTTAAACTCAGCTGTAGACCATATTTCCTTCAGTTTAGGGAAGGGATGGGGTTAGGAGGGTTTCTTTATCGGGAAATTATTGAAATTGATGCAGAGCAAACATCATATAGGCTAACTTTAGTTACATTGGAAAAAAGGTTTGGTTTCGGAAACTCTCCTCTAAAAATTTCCAAAACATTCAAAAACATTATTTTAGACTAGTTTCAATAATGTGGGGTAATGAGGGGAACTCCCCTAGAATTTTTTCAAAATTTAAGCCGAAAAATTCGTAATAGTAATATACATTCGTTAAAGGAGAGTAGTATTATTCAGGGACTCTTTCTCCATTTGACTTTTTTTGTAATTCTAGTCCTAAAAACGCAATTTTAGATGATCTTTCATTATGCGGAGGGGAGCAGCAGGCACTCCCCTGGATTTTTCTTATTCGAAATTGAAATCTCATAATCCCAATAGTTGAGTAGTTCATTGAAGTTAAGGGGCGGGATTTGATTCTAGACTCTTCCCTGGAAAATCTCAAAATTAACTCCTAAAAACGTAATTGTAGGCCATTTTGATGATGTCTGAGTAGGATTTGGCGTGCAGAGACTCTCTCCTGGAAATTATTCTATTTTGTTTCAAAAACTAAATTTTAGGCGAGTTTAGTTTGTTAGAGAGAGGTGAAATCGGGAACTCTTTCACGGATATTTGCAGAGCTTGAAGTTTTTAAACCGAATTTTTTGATAATTTTAGAAGACGTTGGAGGAGGGGGCAATGATTCTGGTCTGAGGGAGGTAGGAGGGATTTTTGCCGTCCCGTAGCAACTTGTTTGGATTAGCCCCTGCGCTCAAATATTGATGCTACTCAAAACTGCATTGACTGCACTTCTTTTGCTTTATGGTAGTTTTTAAATTTTCTGGAACATACTTTTAAAATCTAGAGATAGTGTCGCGACCCATGAAAACTGCTTCGCTACCTCAAATGGGGTCGCGACCCACAGGTTGGGAACCACTGCCTCTGAACACCATCTTTCTGACTCACCATACTGACCTTGACGTCATCAATCTACTAATGGTTTTAGAACACAAGTCATGTCTCAAATTGAAATGCTTGGGTGATTTAAATTATTTCGTAATGCATGCATAAATCTTGAGCAATATTTTACATTGTATCCAATTTTTGCTAATATTTTCACTTAAGTCTTATTGCAATTTGTGAAGGAAAATTACTACGCAAACTCTACAATGTAATATATTAATTAGTCTTTGTCTGATGCGTTTGGCAACAGCTGTTTTCGGGGGGGATAAACGTTACTTTTTCTTGTTTGTAGCTGAATGCTGAAATCGTAATAGGATCAAAACAGAACTCAGAACTATTGCGATACTTATTACGTGCTTTTCTTTGTTGTGAATGCGCTAATAAATGTAAACTTTCGGAATTATCACTTCTTATACACGTTATTGACTGTGAAGATCACTTATTTAAATTTTTTTTTGCATCCATCTATTATTCCCCCTTTTCATCTGAACCGTAAAATATTTTCATTTACTAAAATGGGGGAAATAGTTGTAGCTGCTTGAGTTGTCATGCGACTGTCCGTCAACCATATATTTCTCAAAGGTTCTGAAAGGTCTTTTTTTGTATTTTATTATTCTACAGGTAAGTATCAATAACGCATTTAAATGACTTGTTGCTATGATTCAAATTAGTTGCTGATCTCACTACATTTTTTAAATATTGTTTGCCTTTTGCACTGTATCTTCAGTGATTTCAATGACTTTTATGTGATATTCCTGCTGTAAAAATATAAGTATATCGGGAACATTCTGCCAAAATGTATTTTAATTGTTTTTTGAATGCACGGCAATAGATGATGCATTATTACAACCTATTATGTAAATTTTTTGTGGCAAACCCTTTCAATCGGTACAAACATTTTATATTGATTCGCAACTTATTAGTTTGAATTTGTATTTATACTTTTTTGTTTGGATGACTTCTCTTTCAAATTAGCTAGTTGACATATCTTTAAACCAAGGAATATTTCAAGCTTCATTGCACTTTTTTGAAATTTTACAAATAGTTATATTTTGAAAAAAAAAAAAAAAAAAAGAAATATTTTGCTCTGCATTGGTTTAAATCAATGATTTTATGTATTTAAATCTCTTTGTTTTTAAAAATCAGTTTGTAGTAAATATTTGCTGTTGTGAAGGAATTCAGAAATAGTATTGTAAAACACTCTCACTCTGAGCTCTGTTACTATGAATATGAATGCTAAAAACCTTCCTATCCATTGTTTATCCTCATCAAGTTTTTTCAATTCTAAAAATCATGTGACGTATTGCTCAACATTGTTGTTGCTCTGTGAAGAGTCTTTATGTTCTATCAGTATAGAAATGGTCGGAAAAAGGGGGCAGTAAACATAATAAGCGAATCAAGACTTTCACAATCTGCACCTTATTCTGGAAGTTTGGTGTCAGTTTTAAATATGAATTGATTTCTTGTTGTAAAAAGTGCTTCAACAAACAAACTTGCTTCACCAATGCTGGATTTTCAAAAGGTTTTGAGGTGAAGTTGTACAAGGTCCAGCGGTATTTATCCTGAGCTACAGTATATAATCATTGCTCAGACTTTGGTCTAGCACGTAATATTCATTTTGTTCATGAAAATTTTAATTTTTGAATAAATTTACACCAAATATTAAACTCCTGATTATTGGTGGTCGGATTATCCTCGAATCTTTTACACTTTATTTTTCTTTCTTTACAGTGATGATTCACTGAATGCAAAAAAAGAAAGTGCATTATTGGTTGTTTTAAGCTTTTCGAGATATTTTTTTACATTCAATGTTGTGACTTTTAGCTGTAATTTGAATGCATGTCTTGTGCTATTGATTTGTTTAGCTATTGCATACATTAATATTGTTTTTTTCTTGTTTGATTATCTGCGGTTACCCTACCAACTTATGCCACAAATAATCAAGAGTTTGCTGTAGTTGTTATAAAAATTTTCAGCTTTGTAGGAAATAGTTACATTATTTGAAAAAAATATATTTTTTTTTAATGTATGGAGCATTATATGAAATTTTTCCTTATTAAAAAAAATCAATCCTTCAATGAAGTATAATTAAAGCTGAAGTTAAAGTACAAAATTTTAATAAAATGTTAAATGCAGTGAAACCCAGATTTTACATAATCAGTCAAACCAGTGATAAAAAAAAAGGTACCAAGCGGAAAAATGTAAAATTGGGGTGAGGGGTTGATAATTGAAGCATATTGTTTAAAAATTGAGACTTTTCCAATGAAATGGTGGGAAAAATGTATAATCTTTACTAAATTTTTGTTTTTATACTCAATTTTATTGTATCATGTTTTATACTTACAAATTTTGCAAATTTGCTTCTTGTTTCGCAGTTGCAAAAAAAGGTTGTAGAGTTTTTATGCTTTGAATCTCTTTATCAGCTATGGGGCACTTTCCATTTTTTTCTTCATCTTCATTGTTTTATCACTATCATCTGAGGCGGATTTCAAATCTTAATATTGAGAGAAATCGTAATGTGACGAACAATGCATGCCACATTGGCTTCTGGGAGAATTTTAATAAGGGTCGACAGCTCTGGTCCTTGGTTGTTGTGGAGGGAGATCAGGCGATCAAAAGAAGCTTTTCTCGCACAGGACCGTTAGATAAAGCAAAAGGAACACCAGAGAGGTTTTGAATAATTATGAAACTAATTTATGCTGAAAAAAGAATGAAAAAAAAAGTTTGCCAAGTCTTGTAAATGAAAAACAATTTCGATCTTTTTGTAGAAAAACGTATTTCTGAAAAAGAAAAATGTAAAATTGTGAATCTTTTATCATTATCAGTATAGTCTTTTTCAGGGACCAACAGAAAATGACGTTGAAAGCTGTATAACATGCAAAACATACAATGTAAAATCATTATTCTACTCTGTATATGTATACAAAATTAATCATGTGCATATAATTAAATGTCATGAAAAGATAAGGAGAGCAGGTTACATATATGTTTTTTTATTTTGTACTAAAAACTTATCTTTTTCACTTTGTGTTTTCTTAGTTTTATTACTAACCACATAATCTTACACCATATCCCTTCAAATGTGCATGCTCAAATATTAGGAAATGTAACAACCTTAAAAAAAGAAATATTTTAAAATGAACAGAAATTGTCCTAATCTGCCCCCTAGTGATGTAAAACTTGCTTCTTTATCTTTAAGATTAAATAGCCAAAACTAGTATTTACCTGGGCTTATTTATTTTTCCAAAAATACCCAAAAATGTAGATAATAAGATATTACATATATGTATAGAAATGAATATTATCATTTTCTAATCCATTTTGTTATTAAATGGCCGTTAATTAAAGCCGTTCAGAGCATAAGTGACAAGGAGGAAAGTGCAAGAAACACTGCAAACAAGATTCGCTAATTTTCTGGGTAGTTGATTGTGTAATCTAGAGAACCTTAAACACAAGACTGTAATAAGAAACTGCTAGAACAAGCAAATTTATATTTATATAACGCAAAAGCAACAATTAACAATTACTACCTTAATCCCAAAAAGATTCATTTCAAACACTGGTAGGAAAATCGTACATTTGTCTTCAAAAAGTTCTTTCTTGCCCTTTTCTTAATTTTCTTTCTTTTTGAAACATCGAAAAGTGGCGGTTTTTTTTTGAATGTGAGGGTCTTTTGTCTTGTAAATAACTACATTTTTAGGGTTTTAAATCATTCTTTCACTAGTATTTTTCAATATTTTAATATTTATAAGCATTTCTGAAATGTTTTCTTCATTTTTTGAGACGCATTACTATTTATTAAAGTGATTTAGGTTTTATGAACAAATGGTAAATATTGTTTCTTATCAATCGAGAAGACCGGGAAATTTAGATATCTGGCATAGCGATAGTCGGGGAACATCCTGGATAATGGGTTCTCTCTACTGTACTTGCAATGTGTTTTTGTAATATTTAAATAATTCTGTTTTCAACCTTAGCTACTTATCCTTATAAGAGAGAAAATTGAATTGTGAACTAAATTTTGGAAGTTTCAAAAAATTAAAAAAAAAAAAAAAAAAAAAACAGATTTCTTAAAAAAAGAAAAATGATTTGAATCAATAATTCCATTTCCCCTCCCCAAATCTTTTTTTCCCACCCTGGTTGTAACTTTCTCACCTGTTGACTTTGTTTTCCCTGTTGCTTTTGGAACTATCTAGGGATAGAATAGATGCACGAATTAACTTAATGCATTGGAAATTAATTTTTGATAATTCATAGGCACATATAATCTTTTATTAAATATC
>JAXGGA010015136.1:0-30021 GCA_038373865.1 Uloborus plumipes
CATCGAGATGCGTGGGGATTCCTAATAAACACAAAATTTTCATTTTATTAAATAACTAATTGCTTTAGGAAGGTAATGATCGTTAATTTATTTAAGACGCACCTCTGAGCCTTGTTCTGTTTTTTTTCTTAGAATGAAACTATGTTGCATTAGAATACAAATTAATTAAATTTCCCATTCTAGAAATTTAATTTACTCGCATATTCTTAGTGTTGTTTAATGTTTTGAATTATTTTTTTCTGCTGCTTTTTAAGATGTAAAATATAAAACAGTGAGCAAATGAAAACTTTGTAGTTGTTACACTCAGTTTTAACGGACAGCGTTATATATAGAAAGCTTGCTACTGATTTGCCACTTATAAAAAATAGTCTTAATAATGCCAAATTGGTTGATATAGCTCCCTTTGTTCACGTTGGTGTAAATATTACTTTTCCTTGCGTTACCTTGTAGTAAAAGTAACAATTATGAAATGTGAAGTAAATAAATTAAAAATAAAAATAATGGTCATTGACTTAATACTTCGAGGTCCAAGCCCCCTTTTTTAATACAGTAAAAAAAACACAATCACTGGGTTTAATTGATCATTATGACATAGATTTGTAAGATTTTGTTCATTACTTTCTTTCGCAGGGGAAGGTATCCCCATTTGACCCCACACCCACCTAGGGCAGGAAAAAAATGGGTTTGCAAAAATAAATTTAGATCATTTACGAAAACAGGATTGAATATCTCATTCAAAATAAAGAAAATTGACTGATTTAGCGATAATTTAAACTATAAAATTTTCAAAAAGTTTCCATTTTCAATTTTAAATATGCGATAAGTTGAACAAGACATTTAGGCAATAGAAATACATAATATTCTTGCTGTGCCACATATTAGTGTTCAAATAACTTTAAAGAAAAGGACTCACGTGATTTTAATTTAAAAAAATCGTAAATAATTGAGATTTTTTTTAATTGGTGGTTTTTTAGCGCAACCACCGCCCTTAATTGAAGTTTCTATGAATAGGCAGGTAGCTATTTTATTTTTAAATCATGATATTGACACAATTCACTACACTGTTATAGGAGTTTGGAGCATGATTCGGGCATGTAAAATTTTAGTTAGAAACCTACACTGTAAAAAATAAACTGTTGTATTTACAGTATAATACAGGCAGGAGGTTACAGTTAAAAACTGTCAAATGCACAGTAATAAACTGTAAAACTAGCAATTTTACAGTGTCTGACTGCAAAGTTTAACAGTTTGGTATATTGCCGTAACATTTAGCTGTATTATACTTTAAAAACATCATTATAATACTGGTAGCAGAGGTTCCAGTTTAAAACTGCAAAATGCACGAAAATAATTCGTAAAATTGGCAATTTGACAGCTTATTTATGTAAAATTAGCAATTTTACAGTTTAGTGCTGTAAAATTGAATCGTTTATTTCGAAAAGGTAACATCTCTATTTTGATCTCCTCTGTCTCTTTAGAAAATTAAACAGCGCACGGTTATATTTTTGAATGTCATAATCAATGCTTATTTGGTAAATTATTGCAGTAATTGTGTACTTAACTAAGGGCATTTTTTCATTGATTATGACATTCAAAAATATAACCGTGCGCTGTTTAATTTTCTAAAGAGACAGAGGAGATCAAAATAGAGATGTTACCTTTTCGAAATAAACGATTCAATTAGTTATTTTGCAGTTTATTACTGTAAAATGAGAAATCTTACAGTTTATTACTATAAAATTAGCTGTACTATACTGCAAAAACAACGTTCATTTTTTACAGTGTAGAAAACTGCACTCACCTCCTTCCTCAAAATGAGAAATCTTACAGTTTATTACTATAAAATTAGCTGTACTATACTGCAAAAACAACGTTCATTTTTTACAGTGTAGAAAACTGCACTCACCTCCTTCCTCAAAATGAGAAATCTTACAGTTTATTACTATAAAATTAGCTGTACTATACTGCAAAAACAACGTTCATTTTTTAGTGTAGAAAACTGCACTCACCTCCTTCCTCAAAATGAGAAATCTTACAGTTTATTACTATAAAATTAGCTGTACTATACTGCAAAAACAACGTTCATTTTTTACAGTGTAGAAAACTGCACTCACCTCCTTCCGTTTCGCAGATCAGATGTAAACTCTCTCCCTCATTGAATGGACCCACAATGCCAGTCAGCACTTCTCCATTTGTATCTTTTATAATTGGTATCCCAGGTGGAACTATAAGACAAAATACAACAGAAGTTAATTACAATACATACCATTGTCACGATAAATAAAACTTTATAACAATTTTAATATTCTTCTTGACACTCTTAAACTTATAAAAGTTTCAAAACCTCTGACAATAATATATTGCTACACTAAAAAAATAATGTTGCTTTTACAGTATAATACAGCTAACTTTATAGTACTAAGCTGTTAAAATTGCCCCTTTTACAGTACTAAACTGTAAACTTGCCACTTTCACACTATTTAACTGTAAAATTGCAAACAGTAATAAATTGTAAAACTGCCAATTTCATTCTATATTACCGTGCATTCTACAGTTTTAAACTGGAACCTTTGCTGCCAGTATTATACTGTTGTTTTTACAGTATGATACAGCTAAATTTTACGGCAATAAGTTGTAAAATTTCAAACTTTGCTGTAAGAAAATTGCTAGTTTTGCAATTTATTACGGTGCATTTTACAGTTTTAAATTGGAACCTCAGCGGCCAGTATTATACTGTAAAAACAACAGTTCATTTTTTACAGTGTTAAATTTATTCATTTGTTTTTACTTTTGGGTACCGTAAATCAGGGTTACTTGGACCCTAGGGGGTTACTTGAGCCCACTACAATAAAATGATAAAATCTAGGTTTGGTACCTACTAGTGGAAGACTTGCACGTAGTTCCTCGTTTCTCCACTAGGTAGAATCCCTCTGCAGTCTCTAACGCTAGTACCAAACCCAGATTTTATCATTTTACTGTGGGCTCAAGTAGCCCTCTTCTGGGTTCAAGTAACCCTGATTTACGGTAGATCTTTACTTCAACTGATTATACTTCGCTGATTCTCGTTTGAGTGTTCCACGAATTACGCTATTTAATTATGTGTCAGCATTCGATGTTCTTAAATGTTCATTAAAAAATGAAACATAGCTAGAGCTAACACTCTTAATAAGTAATATTACAATTAATGTTTGGAAAACGCAGAAAAAATGAGTGTTTTAATTTGTTCATAGCCAGAAAAAAAAGCTTGATTTAATCTTCAACGAAATTTGTGTTTTGTCTCTGTATTACATTATGAAATGATGTGTTTTGATGATGCTTTTAAGAAAGACTCAAGGATACTACTGCAGTGAAGGAAAGATATGATTAACTGTAAGACGAGTCTTGATTGGTCATTTTCTTACGGGGATGTCATAATTTAGCCCTATAGCCTTAAATATGGGTGATACCAGATCATGTCTCGTTAGTGACTAAGTCTGAATGAGGATAACCTTTTGTTATTAAGCTCGTAACGGTGAAATGTATGTTGAGAAAAAAAGAAAATGGCAGATTTTTGAGTTTGACGATTGGAACTTTTTGAACCCCTTTTTAGTTCTGACATTGGTTCCCTTTTTGAAGACATTAAAAAGAAAAATGCCTGAAAAATGTCAAGTGCTAAAATAATTTTGCAAAGGGTTAAAATACTTTTGAAAAATTCTTTTCACAACTTATATGATCAAAAATCACATTTCAACATGCTTAGATTTTTGAAATTTAAAAAAAAAGGTAATTTTGACTCTATCCTTGTGTTTGCGTTTAACATCAGATTTACTACTTCAGTTCACTTATAAACTATACATTTAAACATTGAATGGGGACTTTGATATTACTCAAAGAGCTAATTGCTCTTATATATAAATCAATTTCGATGATCTTGAAGCCACCTGCTTCTAGTAATGGCTATAATTGTGATTATAATTAAAATTATTGTTAGGAAGAGAAGAGACTGAAACTTAATATTAAATCCGTTAGGTGTGAAACAATTTGAGAATATGTTTAGTCCTGTGGTCTTAACTTATTAACTTGAACTAACCGACCAAAAACTACAAATATACAAATTTTGTTTTCATTTAAAAGAAGAACTATATTTTTGATTGTTATCCTTAATTCATGAAGATAGATCATTTGTGTAGCTTAAAAAATTTTTTTAACGTGGCTATAAGTAATTTAATTATGTTTGGGAGAATGGTAGTAAGTTTTCAAATAAAATACAGTACTGATATCGTTAATACCAAACATTAGTGATATAGAAGTAATTTAAGAAAGAATCAATATGTACTTTCTTTGTTTCATTTTTTTTTTATTTTCTTTTTGTCTAACAAATGCAATAAAATATTATTATGGCATAGAAATGCTTCTAAAAATAATTCCTATTTGCAGGATGGGACCATTTCGAGCGCCTGGTACCCCCTTATAAATTGAAGCCCCAATACTTTTCTCCGAGACGATTCTTAAATCTTAGGCTAGTTGATACTCTAACAAATAAGATTTAAAAATAACATTGGCAATAATAATGCTTTTGCATATGTACATTTTTAAAGAAACTAGTATACCAAACAGCAGCAGAAGTTTTAATTGACTTGCTACGCAGATCAAAAATGTAAAAGTTTTCTACGACATAAAATTAATAGTAAAATCTAAAGCAGCTACGAAAAATTCCCAGAAAAAAGACACTGCAGTTGAAACCGCAAATACATAGTACCTGTGGAATATATCCAAGAAAGTACAACACTTCTGTGGCTAAAAGTTAAGATAGTTTTTTCTTTTAATTTTCTTTTATTATGATCCCCTCCTCCCCTCAACAAATATCTAAAAATAATCTGCAGACTTTCTGAAGAATCTTTGACGTACGTAGTAATGTCCCGATATTTCTGTTACAAGGCTGTATGTGTATACACACATTTCATGGCCAAAATTCTCAGTTAAGAAAGGTATAAGACATATTTTACTGCTAGGCCTTGAAAGTAGAATATATTTTAGAAATATTCAATTCAAGACTTTCCACGTACAAATATGGTGTTTACATATGTAAAAACTCTTAATGCATTCTGCGAGAAATGGATAAAAGTTGGACACGCTTATGTCTTAATACGCCTTGAAGAACGATACAAAAACAAATATTCGGTTCAATTTTAGGATAAAGCTTTATATCCGTCTTGCAAAGTTTAGTCCCACAACCGAATTTCCTAGAATAAATTGTTTTCTTTCCATAACAAAACCAATTCTCTGCTTTAGGGCCCCGGAGCCTGGACGGGAACCGTGGTACAAATCTTCTTATGTGTTGACATAGAATTCCCTTTTCAAATACATTTTGGGAACTGGTTCCCCATTTCGCCCCGACAAATCATCACAGGCTAAACAGATTAAATAGTCCATTCGAGAATATTGAAACGCTTATAGCTGCATTACTTGCGTAATTTTAGAGATGCGAGGCTTGTGTGTTCGGAGAACAATTTAGTTCTGCAGTAGGATCTCCAAAGGTAGTGTAATGCGTAACTTAAAAATATGTTCGCAGAAATTAAGAATTACATTTGATATAGAAATCAGCTTGGTAATTGCGATATTCTTATGTTATAAAACATCAGTCTTTTATGTATTTTTCAAAACTACACTGTAAAAAAATGAATGTTGCTTTTACAGCATAATACAGCTAATTTTATAGTAATAAACTGTAAAAATTACTAATTCTACAATTCTAATTACTAATTTTACAGTAATAAACTGTAACATTTCTACTTTTACAGTACTAAACTATAAAAGTGCTAATTTTACAATAATAAACTGCAAAATTGCTAATTTTACAGTTTTAAACTGAACCTCTGCTGCCAGTATAATATTGCTGTTTTTACCAGTATAATGCATCTAAATTTTACGACAATAAATCGTAAAATTTCTACCTTTACAGTAAGGAACTGTAAAATTGCTAGTTTTCGAGTTTATTACTGTGCATTTTACAGCTGTAATTTGTAAACTTGGCTGCCAGTATTTTACTGTAAAAACACCAGTTCAATTTTTGCAGTGTGTACTTGAATTGTTTAGCATTGCATTTGGTTAACAGAGAGCAAGTAAGTATAATAAAGAAATTTGGGATAACTTCTCGGATATAATTTGCTTTTCACTTCCGAAGAAATACCAATTAATGGACAACAAATTGAAGAGTGCGGGTTTTAACTGAAACTAAGAGTAGTATGTTGGTTTTAAACGATTCACTTTAAATTTTGGTGACACACTGATAAAATTTAAAGCGATAAAAGGCATATTCACTGTGCACTTTAACAATTTACTATCATAAATGTTTGCCTAAGACATTTTAGCTAATTATTTACGTATACAAATATTTCACTTATTAAGATATACTCTCGTAAGAGTCAAGAATCGCTATATTATGAAGAGGTCACACTTTTCTTGACGAAATTTTGGGGAACTATTTTTTGGGGAAAAAAAACAATTAAAAATAAATCGAAACTCTACAGCATGAAAGATAAACATTATACATAAAATATCAAATGCTTTATGACACATGAACATTTAAAATAATTTATTTTCCCCGCGCAAGCTGAAAACTATCAAATAATAACCTTCATAATTATCATCCAGGTTTTTAAAGCGACTTTTAAGCAAGGGCGGATACAGAAATGTTCCAAGGGAGGTGCGATTAATTTTTTTTTTCTTACTTGTCCATTTTTCCCCATGCATCTTTGTTAACAGATGTTGATTACAAATGTTTTGGCCTTCAATTTCAAAAAATTTCCAGATAAGAGCCCCGAATCCCTGTACCCTTTCCCTTAATACCATCAAGGATCAACTAAAATTGCCTTTTTTGAACTTCAAAATCTAAAAACTGCAGGGGAAGAGTTCCTCAAGGGAGGGTCGATCTCCCCCTTCGCCCCTCCCTTGTATCCGCCCTTGCTTTTAAGTAGCATTCAGTTTAATAGATGACAAGAACAAAAGCGGTTATCTAACGATCTGTATTTAATGTTTCATGGTTACTAGATGGTATCAGTGACCGATTAGGTATTTTTTACAGGTACAGTAAATTCTCGATTATCCACGAGGGGATTATCCACGGGGCGGATTATCTGCGAGGGTCTCGATGTAAAAAAATCATAGTTAACGATCTTCTTATAGAGCAAACTAATCCTACGAACAATCAAGAATAAGGACAATGTATAGAAAATTACAACGTAAAAGAGGCACAAATAAGCAGGGATACTGCAGACACGTGTTTCAGCTTTACAATGAACGCCTTTTTCAATGCAAAAAATGTTAAGCTTATGGATGCACAGACATCCGAAGCTCAACATTTTTTGCATTGAAAAAGGCGTTCATTGTAAAGCCGAAACATGTGTCTGCAGTATCCGTGCTTATTTGTGCCTCTTTTACGTTGTAATTTTCTCTACATCAATAGCACAAAGGTATTTGTAAACTTTAAGGACAATGTGTTTTCTTAGCAAAGAAACAAACACAATAACTGATTTTTTTTGAAAAAGCATGAATTTAAATTTTATTTTTTATCAACATTTCTTACCCGAGACTATGGTGTACTTTAGGGTGGAGCGAAAAAAATGAATTTTTGATTTTCGTAAACGGGTACCTTTCATTTACTGTGAATGAGGATAAGTAACAATTCTGTAAAATATTTCACTTTTGCGACGTCATCTTTAGTCTGCGCATTTGGCCTAAAGTTTTGAAATTTTTTATTTTTTTGGATTTTTCAAATTTTTTTTAAAAAATATTGCAAATGATAAAACTAGTGACGGGTGGTTATTAAATGGAAGAAAAAGGTTTGAAATATACAAAGAATTTTTTAAAACCATTTTAGATTATTATTTCAGTTCGTGCATTGCGCTCAAAGTTCATCAAATTTCCCAAAATTTCTGATATTTTCGACATTTTTTTAACTCAGTATTTCCTCTCAATATTCACTTGAAGTGTCTTCAAACTTGTTTTTATTCATTTTGTTATTACTCTGAACCCTGCAACTCTTCGCTAGCTCATGTGGAACTACCCAGGACTCACCACGAGGAGGTGACCGCACTTCTAGTCCTACACGTGAACCCTTCCTTCCAACCAATGCAAGCACGTATTTACATTTCTTAGATACGTCTTTCACAGTTAAATTGTTCCTTTGTGTCGTAAATTGATCAAATATTTCTGTCAGATATCCTCGTTTTTACTAAACTTTTTCTTTTCCTGTGATTACATACCAATTTTGAAGAGCTTGTGACCTATTTGACAGCTCTTTCAACTGATTGAGTCTTGAATGGCAGTTTAAAAGAGCGCATTCAGAAATCATATTTAAATTCTCAGCTTCCATAATCTTTGTAAATATTGTGTTGTTAAATTACCTGTAAAAGGTAGCTTTGTAATTTCCACATCATGGCAAGAAATCATATCGATGTATACTGACTTTTGATTTATGTATGTAATGTATGAAAATAGATTTTTGTCTATTTTTTGGGATCTGAAGCGTTCTCACTTGTTTGCTTGTTTGTTTTCTAGATTGAGCGTTTATAATACGATTTAAAACAAGTTTCTTTATATGCTCTCTCTTATGAACTAACCAGATTATTTCCCGGCGTTGCCCGGGTGCTTATTAATACAACATAGCTCTAAAAAATATTTGAATGAATTCTATCCACATGGGAATATAAAAACTTATTTCATGCTAAAAAGAAATAGTTGAGCCTTAAATGGATAATTCATTGTTGATCGTAATCTTTGTAGGAAAATACTCCTATTTAAATGTGTTACATTTTATCAATTTGTGTGCTTAAAGTCTTATCTCTATTACTCTATCTATTCAAAATTATAAGAAAATGGCCATTTTGAGACAAAAGATTTGAATTTTGGGCTTTTTGGATTTTTTTTAAATTTCAAAACCCCTGCCTATGTGAATTCTAATGCATCAGGGAACCTCTGTGCCAAGTTTGTTGAAAATCCGACGAAAACTGGATTTGTATAAGGAACAAACATACATACATTTGATAACAGCATATTTCTTGGGTGCAAAGTATATATTGTTTTGAATTGATGTGAATACAATTTTCTGCTTTTTCCCGGAGAGATAATCTTTAAAATCTCACACAGCTAAATTAGTAACGTCTGTACTTCATCCTAAAAAAGCAAGGACACTTTTACCCGCGAAAGTTATGAACTCTTTTAAAAATTATAGTCTAAAGATTGTTTGCTGTAGTCAACATCTGACTAGGGAAAGCTTTCTTGGACTTCTGTATCTCATTTTTTTGGATATTTTCCCAGTCAAAACTACCTTGCTCATCTCATGAAGTTACTGTTGCTCAATACTTGAACCATTTTTATTGTCAAAATCAATCTGATCAATGACAAATTCTATAGGATCATATTAAACTGATTTGAAAGTATAACATGTTTAGCTTCGTCTAACAGGCCCAAAAATCACTTTGGTCCACTGGTAGGTCCATCTAGCTTTTGCAAAAAATGCAGCAAATTAAGTTCATTCAAATGTAATTGGCAAATGTTCCATTACAGAGGTCTACCAAGTTTTTCTTCCAGTTTCCGTATTACACCTTTATTTTCCTGTCTTTGTAGTGCATCCATCAAAACCAATGCAAACAATTTCCTACTCAAAGAAACAATTTATTGTTTCTGACTTGTCTAAGAAATGTAAATGTGTGCTCTCATCGGTTGGAAGCAAGGGGAGCGCGAGTGGCACCCAAAGTGCGGCCACTTCCTCGTGGTGAGTCCTGGGTAATTTCAATGAGCAAGCATAGAGTTGAGTAGTTCAAAGAAACAACAAAATGATTGAGAAAACGTTTTGAAGGCACTTTTAGTAAATATTTAGAGGAAATATTGAATTATAAAATTTCTGCTAATATTGAAAATATCGGACATTTCTGAAAATTTGATGAACTTTGGGCCTAATGCGCAGACTGAAATTATAATCTGAAATGATTTTTCAAAATTTCTTGTATATTTCAAACCTTTTTCTTCCATTTAATAACCACCCGTCACTAGTTTTATCATTTGCAATATTTTTTTAAAAAATTTGAAAAATCTAAAAAAAATCTAAAATTTCAAAACTTTAAGCCAAATGCGCAGACTAAAGATGACGTCGCAAAAGTGAAATATTTTACAGAATTGTTACTTATCCTCATTCACAGTAAATGAAAGGTACCCGTTTACGAAAATCAAAAATTCATTTTTTTCGCTCCACCCTAGTGTACTTCATCCAATAAATTATTTTACCTGGGCGTTATTGTAAGTACCACTTCTTTATAGATTTTATGTGCTTAAGAACCTCAAATAGAAATATTTTTTATGCTGTACCTATCGTCACTGTTTGTACTTATCACATTTTTTGTGTATTGTAATTATATTTTGCAAACGACATTTTTTATCTTCTTTACACCTTATTTTATGCTTATTTCGGATTATCCGCGATTTTCATTATCCGCGATACCCGTGCTACTCAATTCCACGGATAATGGGAAGTGTGCTGTATTAAAATTTCATCATTATTTGCACCCTAGCAATACTGAACGAATGCGTGCAAGACTGCCCACAAACTGATGGCCAAAATTAATTTAGCACACCAGTCAGAGTCCTCAGCAATGGTGCGGTTTATTGCTTATCTCATAAACTTGCAAGATAATCTTTAGCGTTAAACACTGACAGCACAGTTATGCCAGCAAGACGTTGCAGTTTCTGCCAAGTCATGGAGTCATCAGCCTAGAATCGACAGTAACCGAGCTATAGGCAGATGACATCTCACTGAAGAAAGGAATGTCAACAAATTGGTAGCTACGATAAATTCACTACACTAGCGATGGTCCGTAACTATTTACTGCATCCATGTTTTGCCATTAATTGACAAGATGAAAAGAACCACTGATGTGGACTTTGTCAAATGTGCTAAACTTAATTTAGTTACCAGTTCGTTGGCTATTCAAATGCCATGCTGTGGTATCTGTATCCAGCTCGGTTACTATCTATTTCGGACTGATGAGTCCAAAAGGATGAAACTGCTGGCTCTAATTTCCGTAAGCTGGCTGTCGGTATTTAGTTTTGCACAAGTCCTGGCTGAAGCGTTGTAATTAATGTCTTAAATATAGCACGACTCTTAACAATTTCGCAGTTATAATCATTTTCACGCGTTTTTTATTTGCATTATAAATCCTAAGTAAAAAGCTAACTAAAGTTTAATTTTTGATAAATTATTTTTGTAGTATAAATTTTAAAAATCTTAAATCTTATTTTAAAAAGTAATTTTTTTTCATAATAATAAAAATTCTTTTTTTTTTTTTTTTTTTGTCTTTACTGCGTTAAAAGTATTATAATCGGCATGTAAATTAAGAAAATATTGTGACAAATCTTGATATTAAAAAAGCATTTATTTTGAAAAAAAAAATCAATTTGCTCGCTTTAACACCTGATATTTAGAATGTAATTCTAGTCTATACATATACAGGACAAATATTGTACGAAAAACTATTGTGTTAAATTAAAATTTGTGTCCAGATAATTAATAAGAAAAAAAAGTGCGCAAAAAGTTACGAACAAAATGCAAATTAGTTATTACTTTCTCAATAGTATCCATTTTTGCTATTCACGGAAACAATGTTACAAACTGTTTTTCAAACTTAGAATATAATTGGAAAAATCTTTTTTTTTCCTTGTAAAAAGTACTCTTGAACCCTAAACAACATTTCTTTTTCCATTTTCATAATTTTAAAAATATTCATTAAAATCGTGAAAAATGCGTTTTACTGAAGCGCATTAAACTGCAGAGTAAGATGGAAATTAATTATCAGTATGTAATTAATTTCTCTGAGCTATAAACACAAATATGACAAAAGATAAACACATCCATCATAAAAATAAAAAGAATAATAATAATAATACGTTTGGCTTTAAGAATGCCACCATATAATGCTACGAACTAAAGAAGGAAAAGGAAATACAATATGTTAAACTTAAATAATTTAAAATGAAGGCTTTTTTTCAGTTTTTTACAACAAGTTCAAGACAATTAAACCGATTTTATTAAATACTGTATTAATTAAATGTCTTCGCATTTTGACAATTAATTTATCATTGTACATTCTTAAAATTTTTAAAGTAAGAAAAAGACTTCTCTTTAAATTAAATGATATTATCGTATCATATATCTCGTAAGAGCAAAATTGAGGTGATTTATCTTCAAAATGGAAAAATATATAGTAATAATAAATTGGAATTGAGAGATAACATACAATTTTTCTTTTCGTTTTAAAATTTTCAAGCATTGAGTTATTTTTTTAAAGAAATTATGGCATTATGTCTAAATTTTTTAACAAACATTTTCTTTCCAAATTTAAACTGTCGCCTTGCTTTCGAATAAATTAAGAAATAATGCGCAGCTTTTCGTTTCTTAAAAGTTAGTCATTTTACTGTAGCTTCACAAAATGTCGAATAAAAAGAAATTTTAGACAATAATTTTTAACGTTATTGAGGCATTTTAATTTTAATCTTGGCGAAAAATCATTTGTTTCTAAAAAATACACATTAACTCTATTTCAAAAACATCCTAAATCCAATACATGCCGCATTTTTACTACCATTCTACCACATTTTTTAAAGATAGCATTTTAGTCAAAGAAAAAAAATTAAGAATGACATTAATTATTTAAAAAACAGTTTTGTTTAATAGTAAATCAAATTTTGGAAAATAGTAGTAGCTTTTCATCTCTTATGATCCTTATATACACATATGTTCAACTCATTTTTACAAACTCCAAAAACCCATTTTCACAAAACTTGCTGTGCATGTTATTTACGTCATCATTTAACAATTAAAACTTGGGTAAAATTTGTCAACATAGAGCAATTTTACAATCATGCTTTAACCGCAAGAAGTGTGTTTATTGAACCAGTGAATTAATTGGCTCAGGATATGCAAATGTACATATGGCATTTAAAGTGAAATACCACTGAATAAAACAAAATATTGTTTAATGATAAACTAGTTACAACTAGCGTTGTCGATGACTTATTTCACCCCGTTGGGAGAGGTAAAATAGGTCAGGCTGCGATTTTATAAATTATTAAATAGTAGTAATTTTGTGGGTATATTCATTAATGAAGGATCAATCAATGTGTAAACATTTCTGGAAAGAAATAATGTCCTCTTAATTCATCTCAAGAATAGGAATGGCTCACACTCTTTGCGCTAAATCACATTTTAAAACATCATCTCACTCCGTTTATATAAAAAAAAAATCCCTTTCATTTTAAATTTCATTTTCTTTGACGTTTTGTCTGAACAATACAACTTGCATCCAATTTCCACTTTTAAAAGTTGATCATCGTCAATACCTTTTCAATCAGTCGCAATTTCAATCCAAAGAAAATGTATCTTTTCGATTCATTTCTTCATTGTTTTATTTAATTTTGTATATGCGTGTGTGTGTATGTGCGTTTCTTCAAAGACAGTTTTAGTTGAATTTTCATCTTTTAGACTTTTTCTATATGCAGTCGTTCAAAAGTTGCCGGGATTATTAAAATTTCTCCAGTTTATCATATGTCTATTTCTTCATGTAAGTTATTTTCTCTTGTGGCTTCCTTCAGAGCATCTTCACTTGCTTTAGGTTACTTGTGTAGGTGATAGTGTGCTTAGTATATAAGCTTTTATATGTTTAAAAACCAAACAATTACTTGCCTTCTTCCAAAACCACAGAAAACGTATGATTTGTTGAGATCTTAGATATTGATGCAGCTCCTCTAATTGCGTTATTTAAATTCAGCTCAGTAATTTTTTTTTCAGGATTCGTTTGCCCAAACGTCTATTTATGGACAAAACAAGCTATTTTTCCCAATTCCCAAACAACATATTCTAAAGAAACTTTTTCTAACAAAAACTGTTAACTAACTTTTGCTTTTTTGATTTAATTAATTTGCAATATTGCATTTTTTTTGTTTATTTAAGTATCTAGACGATGTCAAAGTAATATATTGCTTGTTTTAAATTAGTATACACATAAATGAAAACAAAAAGGGCTTTCAAAAGTTAAAAAAATGTATAATTAGCTGAATAACATACGGTAAGCCTAACCTAATATCAACAATGACCTATTCTACCCCACAAATGTTTTTGTATCCTAATAAGTAACTTGATAATGTTTTTACTTCAACATTTTAGTAAATTTTTCTTCTACCTATGCTCCAATTATTAGGTTAAACAATAAGTGTTCACTACCATATTTCAATTTCTTTAAATTATTGTTTTTCAGAATAAACATATTCAAGCTTCTATTAAGGAAAACGTAAAAATGCTAATATCTGTGACTTTGAAGTAGAAGTTGTAGCTTATTCCCTACATTAAATGATGCTTGCTGTTCAGAAAATACAAAAGTTACGAAATCTGAAAGAAAATGCGAGCTGCATATTTTTTTATGTTTTCCTTTTTTTAAGCTGACTTATTTTACCCCATGTTTGTATGGTTCAATAAGGAAGAAGATTCTACGAAAAAATGCAGAAATGATCCAAAATAGCCATTTGTAAACGTACGTTAGTATTTTTAGGTGCAGCATTGTTCTACTTAAATTCAGTAATCAAAAAATTCTATGTTACATGTTTTCTTGACGTGAACAAAAATGTTTATGTGGTATACAAACTATCGACTCGGGTGCTTATAACGCTAGTAAGTAATTATAATTTTCTATTTTTATTTTTGAAATACGTTTGTTTATTTATGGTTCAATGTGGAAGAAGATTTCGCCAAAAATGAAGTAACAACCCAAAATTAACAATTTTTCTATTATCTATTAGTCTGGCTTTGATGTACAGAACTGTTTGACTTAAATTCCTTAATCACAAAATTTAATGTTATATATTTTCTTAACGTCAACAAGCTAAAACGTGCAAATTATACATTTTAATTTGAATAAAGTGCTTTTGTTACTTTCTCTTTAAGCACAGAATATAATAACTCTCAGCCATTTAAAGGGCCTTAATGATTTGGTAATGTAGCAATGCATTCTGCTGCCCTTGCACCAGCGAAACAAACGGTCATTGTTTTAGGAGAATGGCGGAGATATTTTTCTTTCCCTTGTTCTTTGACATTATGTAAATATGACAACCAAATGTTCAAATTCCTCTGTTAATAGTAAAGGGGGAGACCCTACTGCGTTCTCATGAAAATGAAATTTCATAAGAATAGTAAGTGTATTGTTAATTATGATCATTTTAAGGTCTATACCTCAAAGAAATACTAACGTAAGTCACATTATCACTACTTTGCAGAAGAGAGTAAAAAATGTTTATGTGGTATATACAAAGGATGGACTCAAAATTCGCTTTTAACTTTAGTAAGTTAAAAGCGAATAAGTATTTAGTAATGTTTTTTAATTGGATCTTATCCAAAACCCTTGATGGTTCTTGACTTTCTACGGGTGAACAAACTCATGGACCTGATCTAGCTCTGCTGGTCTCGGGGATCAGAACAAACAAAAGAATTTCTTTTTTTTTTTTTTTTTGAAGTACATTTGTTTCTTTATGGTTCAACGTGAAAGAAGATTCCACAAAAAATGCAGTAATAACCCAAAAATATAAATTTTCAGACGTACGTTTGACTGCCTTTGAGGTGCAGAATTGTTTAACTTAAACTCAGCAATGACAAATTCTATGTTACACATGTATTTGACGTCAACATGCCAAAACGTGCAAATTATACATTTTAACTTGAATAAAGTGCTTTTGTTACTTTCTCTTTAAGCACAGAAGAGAATAACTCTCACCCATTTAAAGGGTCTTAAAGATTCGGCAATGTAGCAATGCATTCTGCTGCCCTTGCACCAGCGAAAAAAACGGCCATTGTTCGCGGAGACATTTTTCTTTCCCTTGTTCTTCGACTTTATGTAACTATGACAACCAAATGTTCAAATTCTTCTGTTAATAGTAAAGGGGGAGACCCTACTGTGTTGCTCAGGAAAGTGGTTCGTTAAAGTGGCAACTTTTATCGGTCGTCATTAATTAGGATTAAATGGGCGAAGGTAGTAGATGCAAAGTGACCTCAAAAGTAAGTGCGCTTTAATTAGTCAGAACTTGAGACTAAAGGTAAAGAGTCAGCCAGATTGCGCTTTAGGAATGGCGACTAATTGGCTTAATATTAAGGGTTTACGGATTCCGTAAGGTTTTTGTTTTGTGATTTTTTGCTTTCATGAATCTTTTTGTAAAGAATAATATCAGGTAATTTGTTACATTCGTGCATGTGGTGCATATTTTAAAAATCGAAAAACTTATTCGCACACTATTTAATAAGCATCAAAATATATTAGTTTTAAACAAAGTGCTTTATGTTATTTGTCTATACAATTTCTTATTCTTGTTTTTAATATATCAGCTTATACATGTATTGTCTTGTCAGCAACTAATTTAAATTGTTTATCCTTTTTTTTCTATTTTTTCTGCCTTTCTCTATTTGTTACAGTGCTTCGAAACATACTTTTCCCGTCAGTAAAATTTATTGTTAATTTATTCAGAGAAGTATCTGTTTTTTTCGAAAATACGCATTGCTTATCAGTTTTCTTGGAACTCGTAGAGAACTAAAAAAAATTTAATCGTTTTTTTACAGATGAAATTATGCCGTAATTTTTGGCTCGAGGTGTCATTTTGTTCTATTTGTTTTCTGAATATCATTTTTTTATTATTTAAACTTGTCTGTCTTTCGGAACTGTCTTCTGTTCCCCCGTGTTGCTTTTCTTGGAATGATTTTTCATTCTAAAACTTACACTTTTTTGCATTGAAAAAGGGATCTTTGTAACTCCGAAACACATGTATCTATCTGCGTCATCTGTGCCAATAAACGTTGGGTTACCTGAATTTTAAGTGAACAACAATTTTTATTATATTTTGGTGTAATAAAAATCTTACTGTTTCAAAAAATGGGTAATCGGTTCCCATAGCAATTTTATGTCATGAAACTGCATTACTACAGTGCGCCCCAAAAGTTTAAGCACAAAAGTTCAACACAAATATTTGTATGAAAAGAAACTCATTCATAGGAATGATTTCCAATTTCTACTGTCAGTAGATGGTATGATCCCAAATATGTAACTAATGTTTTAAATTACTTAACAGCAAAAAAACAAATCAGATATGAGAGAGGTTTTTTAATTTTGGAGTCCCAAAAGTTTACGTGCAAGTCAGATTCTATCCAAATATCTCCTGAAGCGGAATAGCTGGAGTTAAGGCGAGGCTTTTTTCTTAGATTATAAAATGCAAAGATTGCTTAATGAATGATCAAAATCCCAAAATATGCAGTTCTTGCCTAAAGAATATGAGAAGTTTGGAAATTGAAAGCTGAAAGTAAATTTACTTGGAAAAAATATTTTGTTTCAAATCGGTTCAAACATGATAGTGCATACGTTTTACTGTGTGGAAAGCGATTCAAAAGTCCCTATTGCTCAAAAAATCAAAGAAAAAAAAATATTTCGCACTAAAGAAGACGAAGAAATTAAATAAAAAAAAAGGCTGTAACTGACAATTTGTCTCTGAATCAAATAAAACTTTAACTTGTATCAAACATGAAATAACAACATAAGTAAACGAACAGCTAAAGAAGGATTTATTTTTAAAAACACGTTTTTCAGCCTTTTCGGAAACACTTTCTCAAATGCTCAAAATTTTATTGGTAAAAACAGTTCGTGAAATAAACAGTAAGTTACAGCCCTTAAATCCGAAGACTGCACTTTCGTCTTCATTAGGATTTATCAGTCTGGCTTTGACAGTAACCGAGCTGAAGGCAGAGATTCTCTTATTAAAGCTTAAAATTACAAACTGGTAGCTAGTGGGGCATTTCACGGTATTTGTGACTAAGGGGTGTCCGTAACAAAACTTTTTAAAAGTTTAAAGTTTTTATATATATTGAAAAAGTACATTCTAAAGTATATGCATATCAAATTGTTTTTATAGCTCACTTTATATTATGTTTGTAATTGCACTCATTGAAAATGCAATTTTCATTGTTACGGACTCTACATTGAATGTTTCTTTAAATCTGGCTTAAACCGATTTTTAAGCCAAAACTGGTACTCGAGACAGATAAAGTAAAGGCTCACCTCTAATATAGCTAAATTATTTTAATCAAAAAGTGCGTTCTATAATAAATTATGGATTGTGAAAATGATGACTGTAGAGTCCGTAACAATAATTGGAATAAAAGTTTAGTTTTTAAAGAAAAATTCAATATAGAATCCGTAACAGTGAAAATTGCATTTTCAATGTTCTGAGTACAATTACAAACATACTATAAAGTGAACTATGTAAACAATATGATATTCATATACTTTAGAATGTACTTTTTCAATATATGTAAAAATTTTAAACCTTTAAAAAGTTTTGTGACGGACACCCCTATGTCACAAATACCGTGAAATGCCCCTAGTGCACAATTTGCACACCAACGATAAACCGCAGCAATGGTAAAGTACAACTCGAAAAATGAAGAAAAAGTTCGGACATTAGGCAGTAAGTAATCGCCCCAAAGCTAGTGCTAAGACAAAAATACACGCAATACATCGCCAGCTTAGTTATGATATCCAGAAACTGCAGTTTCGGACTTATTAGGCCTCATCAAACTGGCTTAGGCAATAACCGAACAGAAACCTTTCCACAGAGTCTCGATTCAGAAAATATCTGGAAACAAAGCCGGCAAATTAAATACTGTCGTCCCCGCTTAATCGGACAACGGATAAACGAATACCCCGCTTATACGAATAAAAAACCCCGGAATCGATGCCATAGATGCAATGTTAAAGATCCCCGCTTAATCAAATACCCCGCTCAATTGAATAATATCTCTTGAAACCGACAGTATTCGTTTAAGTGGGGCCGACAGTAATAGTTTGCTACGTCTTGTCTTCAATTTCTACTTTCACACATAAAAGAAAACGCAGTAAAGGAAGGTAGTATTTCACAGTAATTTTGAGCAGTATCTTGAAGTTACTCCAAATCCTTTTCCGACCTATTTTATTTTTATGAGATTCAGAACAGCTCACTTTTAAATGTCAAGAATTCATATTCATTTGCATCAGAGTTTCCAAAAATCATTATTCATTCTACACTTATTTGGAAAACACATTAATCATATCACACAACTCATATATGAAATGAAGTAACCTCTACGTTCACACTTTTACGTCTTGGCGAATACGACATATCTATTAATATAATTTTATGATTGATGTTGCATTCAAGTGTACAATACGGCAGCATATAAAAATAAATGAAAGTAATTAACAAACATGAATGTAGACGCATTTTTTTGCATTAAATGGAAAAAAAAACTTTTAACCAGGCATATTAATCATGATGGCTAGTGTAAAAGTAAATTATTTATTTTACGTATAGTCTGTAAAGCGGTTATAAAAAGCAAAAATTTCAATAGATTGCTTGATTAGAGCGAAAGGCATGTTAATGGTTATGTTTCTAGTCCTCGAGTAATCTAAAACGCTTTTTTTAATCATGCAAAGAAAGCAATTATTTTCTGAGATAACACAGGTGAAAAAAGAGAAAGAGGATTTATAACTCCAACATGTTTCTAAAAAAGAAAAATTAAACTTTTTGACATTTTTTTTTTCTGAATTCTGAGTATTTCTCTCCGTTACGTTACACATCCATTTGATCGCAAATGAATGTAGACGCGCGCTGATCAAAATCTACACTTTACGCTCTAAATTATTATCATCATCATTTTAATAATAATAATAATAATAATAATAATAACAAAATAATAATAATAATAATAATAATAATAATAATAATAATAATAATAATAATAATAATATTAATAATAATAATAATAATAATAATAATAATAATAATAATAATAATAATAATAATAATAATCGTAACAATAACAATAATAACAATTATTACTATTATTATTATTATTATTATTATTATTATTATTATTATTATTATTATTATTAGTAGTAGTAGTAGTAGTAGTAGTAGTAGTAGTAGTAGTAGTAGTAGTAGTAGTAGTAGTAATAGTAGTTGTAGTAGTGGTATCGTTAGTGTTGTTATTACTAGTACTTTATTACATTACGTAGATCAAAATCTGCACGTAACGTTCTAAATTATCATTATTACTATTATTGTTATTATTATTATTGTTATCATTATATTTTTTTAAAAACTAATATTAGTAGTAGTAGAAGTATCGTTAGTGCTACGATATTTACTATGTTATTACTATTATTCTATGATTAAACTTATTACTATTATTATTGATGTTATTCTATTATTACAAGTCTTCTTCGTTTTATTGTTGTTATTATTATTTTTTTATTTTATTTATTTACTAATTCATTTTTCTAATTTTCTTTCATTGGTTAGAAAATATTTTTTTCTGCATACCTCATGTTCATTCGGATTTGGAAAATAAATGGGAATATTATTTTATCATTAACAGCAAGAAGGAAAAAAATATATAACTGCAACGTAAGACAGTACACGGATGCAATGAAGCGACCTTTTAGTTCCAAATTTGGCAAAATACCGCCAAGTCACCGAAAGTATTATTATAGAACAATTTACAACCGCTAATACCCATTGCGGAATCTCTTCGATGCCGTTTTAAGCTTTAAAAATTATGCATGCTCGGCTAGTTGGAAAGTGAACATTCTTGCATCTATAACACACCGAAATCGCCAATGGAGTGAAAATGCAAAAATAAACGAAACTAAATTCACTTAAGGAATCCCTATGTAGTCGTCAATTCATCTCTGCAACTCCGGGCAATGAATAATCCACGAACCGCGGATAAGCGACTAAATAATTGAAGCTGTGGACAAAATTAAAAGGTACTAGACTGGCGGAAGTGCGATAATTAAATGTTACTTGATAAAATATCAAGTTTCCATGACGACGGATGCTTTACAACCTAAACTTTTCGTGTAAAAGGATAAAATCCAAGCAACTGGCACATTACTCAGTTCTGCTGCTCTTGCCTCGCTGCCCGAGATAAGGACTGCTGGGGCTTAGGGAATATTACGAGCGAGGTATATATAGCAAAAATGGATGCGGTTTATGTTCTGTGTAATGGTATAGCTTCTAGTCAAAACGTTTTTATATCGTTAATTTTAGTTGCATTACTTATTCCCGGGAGGATGGTCGTGTGAAAGCTTTTCTAAGAGTATTATCTGCTGAACATTTTAAAATTTTCTTACGTCATTCCCATTTTTGCTCTCCGTGTTACTTATCGGTGAAAGAAATCTTTATGTTCTAATTTTTGGTGTTGAGTAGAGATTTGTTACTTTGTGTTTATTCGTTTAAAATTTAACGTACGCTGACAAATGTAAATTGCAAGTTTTTAGAATTTTAAAATGCATTTTTATATGGTACACGTTCCGTATTATTATTAATGCTGAAAATAGAGCATTAAAACTAAAATTGTGTGAGAAACGCTTAGATTGTACATAAAAACATATCATTTTGAATTATTAAATAAATATCAACATTTGACTGAGTGTAATGCGAATCTGGGGTGTCTTGTTAATTGAAAATGAGATAGTTGATTTGAAAGAGGAGATTGAAAAAGAAACAGATGAATTGCAATTAATAGTTTAAAATGATGTACAACAATTGTTTTTTTTTATGAATAAATGATGAATTGTAAACAGAACATTAACCCTCAACAAACTTAAAATTGTATTTACTGTTAAAGAAATTCGAAAATTTTACGCCAAAAAAGTACTTTTTTCTTTAAATCTTTTTAAAATTTAAAAACTATTTACTTTAAAAAAAATACGAGCATACCCATGAATATGCGATTGTGTTATAAAATACTTGAGCATTCAATTTTAATACGAATAATTCTGTTGTTTGCACAACTATATTAAAAATATTAATTTTATTGACAATTAGGAACAAAGTAAATTTTGCGGGTATTAATACAGTGTACAGAAATGATAAATCAATATTGTTAGTTACATTTTCAGTCACTAAATATAACTTAGCAGTTCGTTTCATGTGAGCATTGTTTTGCTTGTTGTTGCTGGTGCTTTGTTTTGTTATTTTTTAAAAAAAATTATTGTGTTTTTAATTCCTTTGTATTCTACTTTTTTAAAAAAGTGTGTAGTGTAAATGTAGTTTTCAAAAATGTGCGACCTATTATTATGTTATTACAACATCATTACTAAAGAATTATGTTAATAATAAAACTACTGTCAAGCAAAAAAAAACTATCAAAAGCACATAAATATCGAATTTTAAATATTTTTCCAGCATATGCAAGAACTTTGTAACAAAATAAATGATGCATAAAAGTATTTAAAAATTATTTTCAAGCACTTGTTGCATTGAAACTACATTTTTACAAAGTATCAAACTTTCTGAAAAACTACCAGAGAATAAAGGTTGATGGATAACGCAATGCACAATAAAAATTGTGTACATGTTACTTGGAACTCCAAACAGCCCCCCTTCGGTGTATAGAGATGAGCTACGAGACAAAATTGCAAAACCGATACCGAGAAACATAATCTAAATAACTGAAAATATCGATCGGAAAAACTAATGATGAGAACTTATGGGAAACCTTTGAGAAAACTGTAAAAAGTGATGTTTTGGGAATTTTCTTTTGCGATTTGGCTGTGATATTTTTTATTGAAAAGTATGCTAGCGCTTTTCCATACACAATTTCTCCGTCACAGTGTACTATTATAAGTGTACTGATGACGCAAAGTTAATAAATAAAATGTGTATTTATATAACAAATGACTTCATTACAATATTTTCTGTATTTGGAGTAATGTCCGCGTTTTTTAACTTTTTCTTTTTCATGGCCCAATTTACACTGCTCGACATTGAAAATGCAACACCAAGAAGGAGTGGTCAGAAATCCATGCAAATTTTACCGTAGACGCACGTCACTGAGTTATGCAAATGATATGAAATGCGCAGCTCTCCGACGCACGTGAAGTAAGATATAAGAGAATGAAGTTGAAAAGTGGGCTATGTTCATGTTGGTTTTTCTGCCAGACTAATTATCGGAGAAATTTGGTTTTTGTCTCGAAGGATACGTGTGATAGAAGGAAATGCCACGCCGTCCTCAACGAAGACACTTCCAGCATATAGACGACTTTACAAGGGTTATGGTGATCGGACTGAGAAGGGGAGGCTGGTTCATACGTCAAATTGCAGCTTATACCCACATGGATGCAAGCACTGTGCATCGGCTGTGTCGGAGATGGTTGGAAAGAGGAAATGTAGCCACACTGAGGGGTGCAGGTGCAGCCAGAGTGACGTCAGACCGCTTGGATCGACGGATTCACCGACAAGCTGTGGCGGACCCGCAAGTCACTTGTACGTCGATTCTGCAGCACGTGCAAGGTACCCTAGATGTTCCTGTGTCGACCAGAACCACTTCCCGTCGACTGGTTGCACGTGGCCTGCAATCACGGCGCCCGCTAAGAAGATTGCCATTGACCTCACAGCACAGACTCCAACGCTTGGAATGGTGCCGGACCAGAGCGACGTGGATGGCAGAATGGCAAACGGTAGTGTTCTCAGATGAATCCCGCTTCTGTTTGTCCAGCAATAGTCATCGCATACGTGTGTGGCGTCGACGTGGAGAAAGATCGAATCCGGCAGTAACTGTGGAACGCCCCACAGCGCGACAACGTGGCATAATGGCTTGGGGCGCTATTGCATACAATTCCGTATCACCTCTAGTTCGTATTCGGGGCACTATGACGGCCCAACGATATGTAGATAATGTACTGCGGCCGGTGGCAATCCCCTACCTTCAGGGTCTGCCAAATGCAATTTTTCAACAGGATAGCGCCCGGCCTCACAGTGCTCGAATCAGCCAACATGCTCTACGTGGTGTACAGGTGCTTTCCTGGCCACCATACTCTCCTGACTTGTCACCAATCGAACATGTGTGGGACGTGACTGGACGCCGTTTGCAGAACCTGTCACTGCCTTGTTCAGAGGACGAACTGTGGCAAATGGTTGAAAGGGAATGGAGTGCCATCCCTCAGGACACCATCCGCAGGCTTATTGACTCCATGCCTAGACGTGTTTCTTCGTGCATCGCTGTCCGCGGTGGTCCTACTTCTTACTGAGCCGACGCCGTCCTCGCTCTAAATTTTGCTTATTTATTTTGAAATAAATATCACTTATTGTTCCATGCTGTCTCTGTCTTCTTACCAAATTTCATCAATTTCTGACCACTCCTTCTTGGTGTTGCATTTTCAATATCGAGCAGTGTATATTCTTAATTGAAGGGCTCGGGCTTAAATAGTGTTATCTGAAAAATTTGTAAAACTCGAATCATTTGGTGAAAACAATGATATGTGGGCATATGAACAGAAATATTACAGGGTTTAAGGATTAACACATTCCTTAATAATGTACCTACACGCACGCACTTTGTTTTTAAAATCAAAATACTTCCTACAGTAATTTTTCGAAATTTTCACAAGCCATATCTTTGTTTTAAAAAATGCAGTTACCATTATTTACACCCAAACCCTTCAATTTACATCCCTATAACCCAGTGGCTTACATAGCACTCCCGGAAGATGCAGGGGGGAGGGGCGCACGATGCTTAAAGGTGCACAATCCAGAAAAAAATAAGTACGAAGTCACATTAAAAAATCAGTTTTTATTATTTAATATTTTTTTTTCCTAAGCTAATGCCGCTCCAAAGTTTCTTCTGGGGGGGGGGGGGGCATTTACAAATCTTGCAGAGTGACGTACATTAGTACACGTACACTACTTCCCTCCCCCTTGTCTACTAACAACACGGAATATTACATTTTGAGTATGTTGACGCTAAATTTACACTACGATCGTAATTATAAACTATGCCATCTTCTAATTAAAAATCTTTTCTTTAAAGCGTTTATTAAAAAGTAATATTTTAGGTTGAACCCCTAAGTATTAGGTTGAACCCCTTATTTCCTCTTAGAAATTTTATGTCCCATAAAAGGAAGCATGAAACAGGTTAAAAATCACTGCGATATATGATATTGACTCAGTGAAGTACATTGCACGCGTTGGCAACCATACGAGATGGGGGGGGGGGATTAGTCAAATAAATGCTGCTAATTCATATGAACTAATTACTTGTTTCATATCCATTCTCCGTTAAAAAAATGGTCAGGGCGTTGCAGTTTAGTCGGTATTTCTACCACTTAAATTGTTTTATTGTGGTAGAAATTCATTCAATCAAGTGTTTTTAAGTGATTACGTCTAAATGTTTTCTATATTTTTAAATTTTCATGCTGCAAAATTTGAAAATACGTAACAGCAGTTCTGTCCATGTGTAAGTGGTAAACATTCTGGTAAAATATCCAACGTCTGATATCTTTGAAAACTATTTCGATTCTTCATTTTTATAATTTATCAACCTAGTTCTCATACATAATTCATGCATGTGAACAATATTTCGCATCATAGCTCAATTCCTATTATAAATTTCGGGATGAAAGCTGTCAATTTTTGGAATCAAGCCAAGCATTTTAGCATTTGTACAGAAACTTTGGCTTCATCTGAAGACTCGAGATTAATTTCTTTCAGACGACTTGTAGGCCTTCAAGCGTCGTGTTTATAAATTTTGTAAACATTTGTATTAAAGTTTTCAATACCAATGTATAATGTTTAATTTTTAATGTAATTTACATCTTTAAATTAGCATGTTAATTAATTTGAGTAATAAACAAATTGAACCATACAAGTAGGATAGTTAATTTTCCAATTTCAATCACGCTTAGAACATTTGTACTGTTGAAATATTTTGAAAAAACTATACTTGTGCTTGAAATAAGTTTCTCGAATTAAACTTTTTCTGTCAATACCAATATGAAAAATGTAGCTATTTTGAAGCAGCTAATACAACTTTGTTATGAAAGTAAAGCTTTGCATTTGTGTGTAGTATAATTCATAGTATAACTCCATTGATTTAAGACCGAGAAAAAAATGCAATGACATTTAAGTTTTTGAATTTTTTAATTGCTTTTTTTTATTCTAAACTAAGGTGCAAAACCCCATGATAGATGTCGCTCGCTTTTCCCCGGAACTGAATTGGACCATTTAAACGCAGAAGCTCATGGTGAATCAGGCGACAATTAATGGAGTTGGCTACTTCTTTTACATTTTCATGTAACTAAATTTCATGTTAATAAATGGCGATGAGCATTTTGCTTTCAATTTTTTTCTTTGGATAAGAAGTCTCATATTTCTCGCTTCGCATTTTGTTTGTGTGTATATAAACTTGTTGCACTAGATATCTTATGCGTTTATTTATTTTGTGTTTTCAAAATCTTCCATATGATAAGTAGGTTTCCGAGATTCCACATAAAGATTTTTAAAAAGCATGAAATGCTTTTTCTTTCACTGAGTTAAGAACACTTCAGGAATGATGCTGTTTAGAGTTAATTAGTGCATATATTTACATTTTTTTTTTTTAAATGCGATCCTGAAATTTTCCACCGACGTCAACATTCAAGCAACATTTTAAGTAAATCTAAACATTTCGCGACAGTCACAAATTATTACAGCACATTACATTTTCATTATTCCAATTTATTGCATTATAAAAACCTAGCAAGAGTATCACACATAAAAAAATTGACTCAACACAACTCCTTATTTAATGACAAATGTTACCCACCACTCAACTTCGGTTAGAAAGGATATGTGTGCTTTGCTAATTTTGTTATGTAGTTGATCTTCATTGGGAGTTGAGTTAAACGCATTTCCCCATGTGCTACACCCGCTTAAGAATACACATAATGAAACTTACCAACGACGGACACAAGCAAAGCTGAATGCCTAGTTCTAGCTTTTTTAAAATCCACACGACAGCGATATATTCCTTCATCGTCCAAGGTTATCCTATCGACCTGTAACACAGCTGGTTCGCCAACAAGATTGAAAATTGCTCTCCCTGCCATATCCTCTGTTGCCGCGTGCCTCGCTTGTCCCAACTTCCCACGTCTGGCATCCAGGCTGTAGATGGGAGTAGCGATTTCGTCCTTGTACCACAGTACGAGGTACACTTCATCGTCAGGCAGAGTGGAAGAAATATCGCAAGGCAAAGACATGTGGCTGCCAGACACTGCTTTGTAAGGAATCGGGATTTCTGAAAGGAAAAAGGAGGCAGATTGTGACAAGTGGTTGTGAAACATCAAAAAAGTACTATTAAAGCATGATAGTTATTAATTCATTAAAAATATTTATAATTTATTTACTATAAAAATATTGCTGCAATTATTGCTTTTATATAGTTTGATGACACAAAACACTTAAATATTTAGAAATGTGTTTATAAAATATTACAGTAAAAAAAAAGTGTTCATAGAACAGAAATTGTTACAGTAAATTTTACCATAAAAAATAAAGGCTTACAGAGCCAATTGATGTGGCTTATGGCGCGAAGCGCATAACGTCTCATTTCCGTATTCTTGATGTGTCCTATCAGGCGTAGTGGATTTAACTGTATGCGGAAATAGCGGCCCAAATTCGATTGCCGCTGCTAGTTTCTTATGTCTTTTAACTCACGTTCTTTCTGCCGTAGAGCTGTATACTGCCGTGGGCAGGTAAACGGCAGTATCTGCAAAAATGAGTTTTCGAGATATTTGAAGAAACGCGTTTTTGATTTCCCACAAACATCTATGAAACATTGAACTTCGAACATAGGCGATAATATATGTTTATACCGATATATTTTTTGGGTAATCGATTAAATTTTGATTTTGCAAGCGCAGAGAGAGGTAAAGCAGATACTGCCGTTTACCTGCCCTTTTCACTCTAAATGTCATGCGGAATTGACTGGCAGTCGGCAGTAACTGCACAGTATGCTACTAAATGTCTAGTATTTACATATTCGACTACATGCAGAGTAGATATGTTACTACGAAATATATTATTGCATTGTGAATGATATGTTTTATTTAAAAATATACATAAATACCGCGTATCCACTTGATATAGATTTAATATAAACGAACGCGAAATATAATTAAAAAATATAATGAAACTGTATTGTATTATGCAAAATATGAAGCAAAACTTGATGATTCTTCAGCCATTTTTACTTCCTTTTACTTAGTAAAGGAAGTATTGTGATCACAAAGAAAATTTCACTCAAAATTTGGTCTAAATTTTGATTTTGCCCACCCCTGAATGAATGTTGAGTAGTTTTTCGACCTATCAGTACGTGCATATGTACCTACTAACATATAAACAGCCGAAATATCCTTTTCGACCATGCCCCAGTTAATTACGACGAGTTTTCTCGTGACGTCTGTATGTACGTATGTATGTGCGTATGTATGTATGTTTGTATGTATGTATGTATGTATGTTTGTATGTATGTGCGTATGTATGTATGCCTGTCGCATAACTCAAAAACTTTTTGCCGTAGAAGCTTCTAGATTGGTATGTAGGCTCTGAGGGCGGTCTAGTTGTGCACCTCTACTTGTGGTTGTATTCGAATGTTCCCAAGGGGGTCTTTTACCCCTTTGTGGGGTAAATCAATGTTAATTTCAATGCAGATTGAGTGATATGATTTAATGCAACTACTTGGCGATATATCGCCAGACTTTTGGTCGCCCAGTGTTTGCCGCCAAGTTGGCGACAAATTTGGCACAATTTCGCCAAATTTGTGGCCAATTTGGCGATAGGTCACCAAGTTGGCGACAAGCACTTGGCGACCAAAAGCTTGGTGATATATCGCCAAGTGGTAGCGCCAATTTATATCTCTTAAGTCTGCATTGATATTAACACTGATTCACCCCATAAAGGAATAAAACGCCCCCTTGGGACCTCCCGTGACCTCCTATTAGGGCACCCCTACTTTCGCTCAGTTTAGGTACAAAGGAAAACGGTTTTTGCGGCTTGATGCAATTTTTGCACAGCGATTCATATTATGTTCATCCTGCAGACATGCAGATACTGCCGTTTACCTGCCCACAGCAACAAAAATTGCAGTTATTGCTAATTACCATTGGTTAAAAAACAGTTTTTTTTCATCGGAAACCAAAACAGGATGCTTGTACCCAAAAACTAATGTAGCGTAGATTTCAAAAATGCAAAAAAATGAAAATCGAAAAATTTGCAGTTACTGCTCTTTACCTGCCCACGGCAGTATAGTAAAATAGGATTTTACGCTGAAATTTACTTCCAATATGGATGTGTGTAACTTTTACCGAAAATTTCAGGGAAATTTTAAGTGTATCTTACACATAGTACAACATAAAGAGAATAAAAACAAAATCAAAATTTTTTTTGATTCCGCAAAGTCAAGAGAGGTTGAGGGAAGTGAACGATTTTTCCTACGAATAGTATGTAGTTAGTAATTATGAAATGCACCAATAATATCGTTTAAAATTAAATGAAAACAGCTGTTTTATGACTCAATCAATCCAAAACCCGTGTGGGGGGGGAGACTTCTTCAAAAACCACTTAAAATTACCTTTTTCTAATGACATTGTCAAGAGCCGACCTTACCGTTTTTTCGGTAAGTGCCCCACTAATACCCACACAAACAAACAACCCTCCTATTTTTTCTAAGCATTAAAAATGAAACACTTGAGGTGTTTTTTTAATAATTTTTACGACTTGTAGTTCCACACATTTTTTATGGACGGAACTCGAGTGTATTGTTTTAACTTATTTGTCTCGTTCTCATACATCGGAATCAATCGAGTCCTAACATGAGTTACTTGTAACCTATTAATAGCTTAAGTTTTTTTTTTTTTTTTTGAAAAATTAGTTTAACTACCCAACTTGATTCAGTAAACAATGGTTTTCAAACTTTTAGAAAAAAAGGGTTTTTCAAGTCACCGAAAATCAATCCGTAAGTATTTTTTAAAATGTAAAAGAGAAAAGAAAATGTCTTAGCATATTCCTCAAACCTACTATTTCAGTTGCATAAATTGTAATTGTTGCCACAAAACTCACTTGTACGTTTTAAAAACTCGGCACGTAAGGTGTATAACCCCCTTAAAG
>JAXGGA010015137.1:0-30019 GCA_038373865.1 Uloborus plumipes
GAGTCCGTAGCACCTTCAACTTTCTTCAAATGAGCATTCCAATCTTGAGGAAGTAACTATAAATTTATTTACAAGTATTTACACTATTTACAATATGAGCAGGAAACAATTGCTAAACATCCAGCAATTAGGTAGCAAAACAGTACACTGTACTCTCAACAGTAATTCAGCACCACGTATCAAACGTGAACAGTAATTAAGCAATTACAAAAGCAAAACAACCATTCGCCAAGCGAACGAAAACGAGTCTCTCAATAATCCAATCTGAGAAAAACTGACTGACTTGTGTTCAAGGCCAGCTATTTATACTCGAAACGTAGTTTCGATAATGTTCCAGAAAAACCCGGAGTATTCCAAATCATTCATAACTTGAAATAATCCATTGAGAAAGTTCTAGCGATAAAAAGAAAAAGAAAAAAAAGAAAACACTCCGAGTGAAAAATGTCTTCACGCTTATTAAATGCAGGGCAAGTGTAAAAATTACAAAACGTTACAGGGCCGGTATACAAGTGATAAAAGTGATATCTTCAGATACTTTTGCAACATGACGTCAGATAAAACCAAAACTAATGAAAATGATGCAAGGCAGGAAAAACAACAACTATTTACAAGATTTGTAACAATAGTGATAATAATTATGTATTTAACTATAGTGATTTTTTTTCAGGACCAATACTTTTTTACAAACCCCTTACACATATCTACCTGTATAAATTTTTTTATCTGTTTCCATTGACTTTGCACTTCATGACCTCAAAATGACTGTTTTTATAAGAATAGCAAATTTATGTTAATTAAACTCTTGTATTAACCTACTTTTCTGCATTTTGATTACAATAGTTTTGATCTAGTCATATGGTTTTGATTTGGGTTTTAATGTTCTGACCATTGAGTTTCTTCTTTAATTTGCGTGTTGATTTCTTATCTAAATACAAAATAATTAGAATGCAACTCAATTCCGCATATCTTCGTACATTGATTTGCTTCAAACTGCGACAATATCCATTAATCAGTGTCTTGGAATATTGGAAGTAATGTATCCTATAACCGTTTTAGTACCATTCCATCATCATTAATTGCAGTTAATGGAATTATATCCACTCACTATGCATAAAACCTTAAATTACAGCTGATCTCATATCTATAAGCTTATTAGAATGCTCTTATCATGTGCTAATAACACTGTTCGACAAAAAAACACCTTGAAAATGCTTCTGGTATTTTGAAGGCTGATTCTTATGTAAAATGACCCCCTGAATCCGAATATAACCCCCGTTTTCCCCCATCACGTCCCAATTTTTTTTAAAACGCCCCCCTTTTTTTTTCATTTTTCCTTAGTTTCAGGGCTATAATATTTTTTTTGGAGGGGAAAGGAGCCTTATATTCACCAATAAATTTTTTTGGATGTCAAGAGATACTCAAAGTATAAAATCATGAGCACCGAGAAAACATCGGGGAACTTGGGGGGGCATGGCCCCCCAAAATATTTGAAAAATCACCAAAAACGATCTTTTTATTCTAGTTTCTTTAAAAAGACCTTTAAAACATTTTTTTCGGTGCAGAACCAGAGTATAGGATCCGCTCCTATAGCTCCTGGGTCAGAAAAAATTTTCACGCTGTAAAATTTAAAAAAAAAAAAAAATAATAATGCTTTAAAAATCGCACTTTGCACTCGAGTTTTAAAGCAGGTCTTCAGCCAAAAAAAACAAAATTGTGGCTGATTCTTATGTCAAATGACCCCCTATTTCCAAATATGACCTTAGTTTCCCTCCTCCACCCCCTCTTTCCAGAGAGTCCCCCCCCCCCCAATTCAGAGTCATTTTACTTATTCGGAGGGGAAAAGTACATTACGTAACCCGTTAACATAATTCTAAAAGGCAACAGAGGTTCAAAGTTCAAAATCATGTACATGTGTACCAAAAGTATAAACTAGGGCGGTATACCTCCCCCCCCCCCCCCAAAAAAAAGAAAAGAAAAATCAATACTCTGATTATTCACAAAAAAAAAAAAAAAAGGTTTAAAACGTCTCTTAGAAAAACAAGAAAAGAAGATTTTTTTGGGGGGAGGGGGGGGGGGTACACCGCCATAGTTTATATTTTTGGTACACATGTACATGATTTCGAACTTTGAACCTCTGTTGCCTTTTAGAATTATGTTAACGGGTTACGTAATGTACTTTTCCCCTCCGAATTAGTAAAATGACTCTGAATTGGGGGGGGGGGAACTCTCTTTAAAGAGGGGGTGGAGGGGGGAAACTGAGGTCATATTTGGAAATAGGGAGTCATTTGACATAAGAATCAGCCACAATTTGTTTTTTTTTTTTTTTTTTTGGCTGAAGACCTGCTTTAAAACTCGAGTGCAAAGTGCGATTTTTAAAGCATTATTTTATTCTTTTAAAAAAATTTTACAGCGTGAAAATTTTTTCTGACCCAGGAGCCATAGGAGCGGATCCTATACTCTGGTTCTGCACCGAAAAAAATGTTTTAAAGGTCTTTTTAAAGAAACTAGAATAAAAAGATCGTTTTTGGTGATTTTTCAAATATTTTGGGGGCCACGCCCCCCAAGTTCCCCGATTTTTTCTCGGTGCTCATGATTTTATACTTTGAGTATCTCTTGACATCCAAAAAAATTTATTGGTGAATATAAGGCTCCTTTCCCCTCCAAAAAAAATATTATAGCCCTGAAACTAAGGAAAAATGAAAAAAAAAAGGGGGGCGTTTTAAAAAAAATTGGGACGTGATGGGGGAAAACGGGGGTCATATTCGGATTCAGGGGGTCATTTTACATGAGAATCAGCCTTCAAAATACCAGAAGCATTTTCAAGGTTTTTTTTTGTCGAACAGTAATTTTAGCATACTATTATTTTTCTTTAAATGATATGATTAAATGCCAAATGTTAGTTATCAGAAAAGCTGTTATCATTATACAGTCGAGATCGCTTAGTGGAATAGCTATTTTGCCTTGGAAAAATATTCTAATAAACTGGAATTTCTATTATTCGGGATCGAAACAACACTTACAAATTTGTAAATAGTGGTTATTTTTACTCTATTAATAATTAATAATTTTATATTTTTCTTGTGCAGTTCAGTTTGAATCGATAAAATCTGTATCACTATTAATAGAAACTTGTTTTATTATTTAGATTCAAATAAATAAATAAATAAATAAATAAATAAATAAAAACTGAATTGAATACTGTTGTAAGCAAATTATATTTTTGGGCGGAGGGGGGATACCTTTTTTTATTACAGCAGTAAATATAAGTTTAAAAATGTTTATCAAATATTCAAAACATTTTAAGTTACAAAAAAAAGAAAGTAAATACCCAAGAGGCGTCCTCAATGCAACTAAGAGTTCAAAATGGAAGGAATTTTTTTTTTATGAATTTTTAATTAGTATAACTGCAAAGAACTTTTTGCGTTGTAAAATAAAAATAATTCCCAGCTACATAATTTTCTTAAGTTTTGTGTTAACCTAATCATAAATCAAGTAAATACACTGCGATGCAAAAGTTTAGACAAAATGCAAATATATGAATAAAAAGAAAACTGTTCAGCGAAGTGCTTTCAAATTTCTACTGCAGGTACACAATATAGTCCCAAATACGTGTCTAGAGTTTTGAAAAATATAACCGAAACGAAAATCGGAAACTACAAAAAACATTTTTTTTCACTGCTGCAAAAGTTTAGACAAAAGTCATATTTTATGCAAATATCCCTTGAAACGTGATTGGTGGAGGTAAGGCGGGACTTTATTATTCGAATATAAAGTTCAGAGATTGCTAAATGAATAATAAAAATCCCAAAAGCTCTCTAAATCGCGTGTAAAAAAGATGAGAACGTTTCAAAGCCGAAATTTGAAAATGACCCTACTTTATTAATGTTTTATCTTTTAAATCGGCTCTAGTATGGTAGTACTTTGTTTTTTACTTCGCTGAGAGCAAATTCAAACATACGAATCGATCAAAAAATCCCAGAAAAAATAAATTTCGTAAGGATGAAGGAATTGAAGAAATGGTTCGAACTGACGATTCGCCCCTTAATCATACAAAACTTCAACCTGGGTCAAAAACAGCACGTAACAGCACAAGTGGATGAACAACTAAATCGGAATGCATAAAAAAACAGAGAATTGTGCTTGAGCCTTTTCAGACAGAGTGTTCCAAATAAGCAAGACATTAATGGTAAAAGCAGCACAGCATATGATCACTGGATCTTTTCTCAAGTCTCGCTAATAGAATTATAATCCATCTAGGCCATCCCAAGTTTAATAATTTTCATCAGAGAAAGTAACATTCATTTTTTTCTTACGATGATATATGTGCTGCTTTTCCCATTAAAATTTGACTTATTTGGAACACTCTGTCCGAAAAGGCTCAAGCACAATTCTTTGTTTTTTCTTATCCACTCCGATTCAGCTGTTCATCTACTTATGCTGTTACATGCTGTTTTTGACTCAGGTTGAAGTTTTGTAGGATTAAGGGGAGACTCGTCAGTTTAAACCATTTCATCAATTCCTTCATCCTGCGGAAACATAATTTTTCTTGGATTTTTTGATAGATACGCATGTCTGAATTTGCTCTCCACGAAGTAAAGACAATGTACTACCATACTAGAGCTGATTTAAAAGACAAAAAATTAATTAAGTAGGGTCATTTTCAAATTTCGGCTTCGAAACTTTCTCATCTTCTTTACACGCTATTTAGAGCTCTTGGGATTTTTATTATTCATTCAGCAACCTCTGAACTTTATATTCGAATAATACAGTCCCGCCTTACCTCCACCAATCACGTTTCAAGGAATATTTGCATAAAATCCGACTTTTGTCTAAACTTTTGCAGCCGTAAAAAAAATGTCTTTTGTAATTTCCGATTTTCGTTTCTTTTATATTTTTCAAAACTCCAGACACGTATTTGAGACCATATTGTGTACCTGCAGTAGAAATTTGAAAGCATTTCGCTGAACAGTTTTCTTTTTATTCATATATTTGCATTTTGTCTAAACTTTTGCATCGCAGTGTATAAGCTAATGAGTTGAGTTCTGCTTACAATTCAATGTCGTGACGAATTTATTATGTAAGCCATTATACAAGGTGTGAAGCCGTTATGTTTGGTGGTGAGAGTACATATCATGTGTTTGCTTAGAAATTGCTGCCATCTTTAAGTCAGCAGAACTTCAGTGTATTCATATTAGTATATTTAATTATATCGTTGCAGTAATTACTGCAGCATATTCTAAAGCTGAGAGCGTAGAATGTTGACTCTCACAAAGTACTCCTTCAAGATAGTAAACAGTTTTGGGATGGACATACCTTTGTTTATATTATTGTATGGTATTTGTAATTATCCCTACATATATCAAAGAGGATAGTAGTAATTTATTGAACTATTATGTATTTCGGAATGCAGAAATAATGATAGAATTAAATTGAAAAAAGAATAAAAGCATGAAGTATAAAAGTAAATCCTGTCCATTAGAAATATTAAAAAATAAAAAAAAAGTTTTCCATCAAATTAATGAGCAAAAAAGTAAAAGGGCAATTCCACGTCAAATCAATCAAAAAAAATAAGTTTTTGACCCGACCATCTCCGATTTTCACAAAATTTGGTATGAAGGACACATATGGCAAGATAAGTAATTCTGCAAATTTTTAGATTTTTATTGTAAAAATTGTACGAAATACAGGGCTGTAAAAAAGTGTAAAAAGTGCGAAAAAAGCGAAAAGTTGTCACATTCCAATGACCGTAACTTTGCTCCTAATTACAGCAGAATAAAATCTTTAATGCCGTTGCAAAGCTGAAGAATGGAGCTTTCTTTTGATACATTACATGACTTTATTGCGACAGGTTACTTTTTCAAGGTCATTCACCGTGACTTTTGACCTTGAATATCTCAAAACACGCACCCTTAGAATTTCTTCAAAAAAATATATTTTATAGCTCCAACACTATACTTCCACTATACCAAAACTTAGGTTGGCACCGCAATGGCAAGGTACTCAAAAAAAATCAGGAACGTTTACATGTTTTACATTAATAACTCCGTCTGTCAAGTCAGTCATTTTCTCGACATCACCATTTTAGATTTTAATGAAATTCGGTGTGAAGGACACATACAGCAAGATAAGTAATCCTGCAAATTTTTTTATTTGTATTGTAGAAATTGCGCAAAATACATTGCTGTAAAAAAACGTTAAAAAGTGCAAAAAACACAAAAACTTGTAACATGCAAATGCTTGTAACTTCTCTTCTAATTACAGTAGAATAAACGTTCAAAAACCAATGTAAAGCAAAATAATAAAGCTTTCTATTGATATACTACATCACTTTTTTAAAGAAAGGTTATGGTTGAATATCTTAAAAGACACCACCTTAGAATTTCTTGGGAGAAAAAGTATTTTATAGCTCTAACACTATTCTTCCACTGAACCAAAACTTAAGCTGGCACCACAATAAAGAAGTACAATTAAGACAGTTTACATATTTTTTTAAAAAATGTTTCACATTACTTCTCTCCTACTATAATTTTTTTATGTGTTATTCCTGAAATATGTATATTTTCACAAATGAACAGGTTTCTCAAATAAGGACTAGAATGTAAAAACAATTTTATTTGATAAACATAATTTTTATCTGTTATTAGTAACAAATCTTGGAAATCAAAAACTGCAAGTTTTAGCCAACGACAAAGCTTTCCGTATAGAGGCAGTTTTTTTTAACAACCAATATTAGAAATTCTGCTCCAACATTAATAAAATTATCTGTTAAAGCTCTATAACAACTAATTAAGTAGCCTCGAATTATTTTAAGAAAAAAAGGAGTTTTATCATTTCATTACTCACCAGAAATTCTAATTTCAAGACTTTAATGTAATCCCTCGAAAAAGAAAAAAAAGGAAGGCCTGGCTCCACAGTGGATAGGCATTGTACAGTTAACAGGTATATACATCCTGCTTACAGTTCTGCAGATATATTTTAATAATTTTAAGCTTTCCACATCTTATTGGCTGATATTGTGTCACGTTTGAAAATATTTTTAATACCTACACGTACTGGAGCACGTTAGTTAATAACATTTCCATTTGAGGACATCTTTTCGGTGACTATCTCCATTTCTCTTTGCTCGATAGTATTTGTCAGACCACTTTAAGTTTGTAAGTCAACCTTCGCAACTACTGGTTTTGTCCATTTCCAAAATATCTGGCTTCTGTGGGTACGAGAATGACTCAGATGGTCCATCTAGGTGCAAAAAACTTACTTTGACTTTTTCTATAAGAATATTCACATCCAAAACACAGCCAGTCCACCAATGCTTATCATTTTTTTGCACCACTACAACATAGCCGTGAATATCTTCTATATCCAGTTCTATTGGATTTAACAAAACTGTTTCAACCTTGTATTCACTTGAGTTTGAGTATATCTTTGTTTTGATCGTTATGATCGTAACTGTCATTGGCTAAAACTTGCAGTTTTTGATTTCCAAGATTTGCTACTAATTACAGATAAAAATTATGTTTATCAAATAAAATTGTTTTTACATTCTAGTCCTTATTTGAGAAACCTGTTCATTTGTGAAAATATACATATTTCAGGAATAACACATAAAAAAATCATAGTAGGAGAGAAGTAATGTAAAACATTTAAGAAAAATATGTAAACTGCCTTAATTGTACTTTTTTATTGTGGTGCCAGCTTAAGTATTGGTTCAGTGGAAGAATAGTGTTAGAGCTATAAAATACTTTTTCTCCCAAGAATTTCTAAGGTGGTGTCTTTTAAGATATTCAACCATAACCTTTCTTTAAAAAAGTGATGTAGTATATTAATAGAAAGCTTTATTATTTTGCTTTACATTGGTTTTTGAACGTTTATTCCACTGTAATTAGAAGAGAAGTTACAAGCATTTGCATGTTACAAGTTTTCGTGTTTTTTGCACTTTTTAACGTTTTTTTACAGTAATGTATTTTGCGCAATTTCTGCAATACAAATAAAGAAATTTGAAGGATTACTTATCTTGCTGTATGTGTCCTTCACACCAAATTTCATTAAAATCGAAAATGGTGATGTCGAGAAAATGACTGACTTGACATACGGAGTTCCTAATGTAAAACATGTAAACATTTCTGATTTTTTTTGAGTACCTTGCTATTGCGGTGCCAGCCTAAGTTTTGGTATAGTTGAAGTATAGTGTTGGAGCTATAAAATATTTTTTTTTGAAGAAATTCTAAGGGGGCGTGTTTTGAGATATTCAAGGTCAAAAGTCACGGTGAATGACCTTGAAACCTTAACCTGTCGCAATAAAGTCATGTAATATATCAAAAGAAAGCTCCATTCTTCAGCTTTGTAACGGCATTTAAGTTTTTATTCTGCTGTAATTAGGAGCAAAGTTACGATCAGTGGAATGTGACAACTTTTCGCTTTTTTTGCACTTTTTACGCTTTTTTACAGCCCTGTATTTCGTGCAATTTTTACAATAAAAATCTAAAAATATGCAGAATTACTTATCTTGCCATATGTGTCCTTCATACCAAATTTCGTGAAAATCGGAGATGGTCGGGTCAAGAAGGTGATTGATCTGACGTGGAATTGCCCAAAAGTAAGCAAAGCTAAGAAACATTTAAATTAAAGCAGTAGAACTGAATAAGTTCTGACTACTATAAATTGCGCACAAGATTTTTTTTGTCCATAACATGAATTTTAAAAGTTGAACGATTGGTTTTCATATAGTCATAAACAGATGAGTTCAAGAGGTATAATCCTTTAGCAAGTTTTGAAGTAATTGATAATTTATGGACGAATTTCCTTAATTACTGCTTTTATCGGCATGGACTGATCTTCTACTCGTAGAACGTGGTGAATTGTCAGCATAATTAATTAACAAACAAAACTGGGAGGTCCAATTTTGGCGCATAAAATAAACTCAAATATTATGATACGTAAAAACACCATGCAAAATCTCGTACAATTTGAAAAAGCACACTGTATGCATAGAATTTTGAAACCATGTTAGCGATTAGATCTCAACCAAAAGGCGTGGCAAAAAGACGTGTCTTTCAGATATTGGCGAATAGTGTCGTACTAACGTCTAACGTCGTACTAATATCAGTATTCTGTATTCAAATTGCTTTTAAAATATTTTTGTTTTTTATGCTTTTATGTTTCTTAAATATGGGTTAGGGAAGCAAGAGTACGTATGAAAAGTTGGCTTTCGTTATTTTTCACCCATTTATTTTTGTATTTTTGAACTGTTAATATCTTAGCTCTGCACCTTTTTTGAGCATGTTCTGCAATTAGAAGTATGCATCTAGGACGAAGGGTTGCGAAAATAAAGTTCTTGCAGGCTAAACATTAACACGTTGTATAATAAGGGCTCCATTTGCATATCATAGAAGCTCACCTACAACATTTATTTTCAGTTTTTGTAACTTTTTACCCAGTGTACAAAATTCAAATTTTACAAGAGAACTATGAGAACTATGTTGACTGTCGTACATTTTGAAATATAAATTGAGTTCTGCGTGTGAGATGTCAGAGCGCCTTAAAAGTAACCTTGGCTTCAAAAAGGAAAAAAAAATAATAAATTAAATTATATGGTCGGGAAAACGAAATTGCTTTCTGAATAACTTTTAACTGACTTTTTTTTTTTTTTGACAACATTTATTGATCATTGTGAGAAAGGATAGAAATATTTCATGGGTATTTTTCGCTAACTTGTTCTTGGGTTGTTCATATTAATTCATTTTTATCCTACTTACTTAATAAAGGCAAAGCCAATACACACAAAGTCATAACCCACATTATATAGCTTTATTCCTTCACCAATATTAAATCAAAATATTGCAATAAGTACTTCACTTGTTTTTAGCAGACTATTTTTGATTAACGAAGTACTTATATCTTCCTCCGTCGTATCCAAACATCAAAATATGACATTTTCATCAACTTTGCCCCGGAATTCCAGGCTTCTAATAACCCGTGGAAACTTTCATCTGACTGACTTCCGGCCAAATTAATGATCCCTATTTCCACTAGCCTTTTCTTGGCGATGAACACTTAGTGACAGCCTATCATGAGGAACTACCGATAAGAAAGAACACACACCAAGACAGAAAACATTGTGTTCTTGACAGTTATGATGGAAACGGAGCGAAAATGACCTAATTATCGCTAAAAGTCTAATTCTATTTATTTTATGTAATTCGGTTAGAAAATATTCTGAGTGATTTGAAGTAATATTTTTTAAAGTAAACTATAAAACTCATTTCAGACGGAATCGGGAAATAGTAAAACACAAATATTGTTATTTGTTAGGCAGATTATTATGGCAAAAAAAAAATCATATAAATAAAATTTCTAGTTTGTGGATGAAAATTAAAGATTTATTATAATGTCCAATATCCTAGACATAAATTTTAGATTACGCATTTCAGCTAAAAAAATAATAAAACATCAAACAAAATTCATTGTGAAGCATAAATATTTCAGGTGTAAACTATAAATGGTTGAGGAGGAACTGAAGGGGCAAGTGGATAAAGGTGATATGTGACAATTTTTGAGCTACCTGTTGAGAGAAATCCATTAAAAAAATAACACACCATTTTATTTAAAGCTTTTTCTACAAATTTAAAAAATGCAGTAAGTCGGAACACATGGGAAAATTTTAATTTTGTTTTTCAATTTAACTAGCAATACGACGACGTTGATCTGTCATTTGAATTTTAACGACTGTGATCTGTCGTTAAAATTTAAATGCAATAGATCTCACAATTGAATTTGAATTTTAGTTTCGATTCATCCCTCAAATTGTTTTTCTATGATATTATAAATAATTTTTCATTTTACGACACACACACACACACACAAAAAAAAAAAAAAAACGTCAATTTTAACGTGGTACTCTATTGTTCTGATTATATGCACAATTAAAAAATATTATTCTTAGGTTTGAAACATAAAGAGATTTGAACTTGATGTTCTTTAGCGTTATGCTTCAGCTCATAAGCCAATAATGTTGCCAGAATGGCGATGATATTTTTTTCCTACTTATGATATCCCCTTTCTAAAAAATCTAACTGCAAACATATCGGACGGGATATTTATGTAGAAGAACTTTGTATGGTCAAGAAATTTTGTTCCAAATCACCCCGCTGTTCCGATACACCCCGTTTTACGGTACGCTGTGTTTTCGGATAGCTTTTATATTTGTATAGGTTGTGTATTAAGTATAGATTTTTTTAAAGATACATTTATTCAAAAACTAATTTTTTAATTTTCTGGTTCTGGTGCTTAGCAAATATATAAACAATACAATAGGCTTTGAGTCAATCCGTTTCAGTAGAATAATTTTCTTATCAGAAAAGTTTTTTTATTAATAAAAAGAAAGTGCAAATTAAAGATAACAGAAGAAAACCAGTACCAGAGAACTTGCTTAAATGTTTCACTCTTTTCATAAGGATGTATTTTTTATTGACAATTATTGCCACAGTATTCTGAGATAAGAAAAAAACATTACTATGATTAAATACTGTTCAGAAGCCATGAGTGTAACTAGTAACAAATGTAACAAACTTAAATGTCCCTGATTAAAATTGTTTCCTAAACTACACAATAAAAAGTTATCAGAACTTAGGCCGGGAAATAGCAACTACAAAAAGCATATTATTTCTCACAAAAGAACCCAGTTTGGCTTTAATTCTTAAGAGTCAAAAAGTTATTAACCAGTATTTATCTTTTGCTACGTCAGCCAAGACAATAAATTCAAGGTTACGCACTTACTCTTCGTATCAGTCGCTGTATATAAACTTCAAAAGTACATTCCCTCTTCATAACTCTTCAAAACTTCCCCATCGCTAATTTCTAGGAAAGTTAATGACATATTTGAGAGACTCTTCCCCTCTAGATAAATGTATAGGGTCAAACTATCACGAGAAAATACGGATCAGAAATGTCAGGCCACCAACGAGTTTACATTGTGTTCTGGACAGCTTCGATGAACGAAATGACCCAGTTCCCAAACAGAAATGCCTTAGATATCCTTTCTTTAGATTTATTTTCTTGTACCTTGCATGCAGTAGGCCCAGTTATTAAAGATTTATTATCAAGAACGTCAGGGTAAAGAATTATTTACTATAAATCGTCGATTAACTTATTTTATTCAAGCAGTTTGATTTAATTAAACTAAGTATAAATGAATTAATATGAAATTGGGAAAAAACTTTTTAACAAAAGTTTAATATTTTGTTTCTGTTATTTTATAGATGACATCTTTCTTTTTTTATGCGATGTCCTTCAAATGAATGCTTCTGTTTTCAAGTGCAGTCGATCCCGCTTATTAAAATATCAGTTAAAAGAATATCCCGCTTAATATAATATATGTTCAATGACCAAATCTCGCAGTAATACATTATTTTCATCCCGAATAATGAAATATCCGCTTTTTAGAATAAGCTTTTTAAAATGGCTATTCCATTAAGCGGGTTCAACTGTACATTTTTTAAAAAGCTGTCATACATTTAAAAAACTTACGTTCTTCAAAATAATTTCATTCCTATCGGTTCATCTGATTTCTATTTTTCTCAATAATTGCATAGTTAATCATTTATGTTTATTATCTGAACTTTTTGGTTCCGTCTGGTAGCTGTTGTAGAATATCTTTACATCCATAAGTGTTATTGTTTTGGCATTGAAGAGGGTATTACTCGTAACCCCGAAACTGACATAATTTTCTAATCTGGCTATTCCATTAAGCGGGTAAAAAAAACTGTCATTGAGAAAAACATTAGAGAGACATTGAGAAAACTTATGTTCTTCAAAATAATTTCATTCCTATTGACTCATCTGCTTTCTATTTTTCTCAATAATTGCATAGTTAATCCTTTATGTTATCTGATTTTTTTTTGGTTCCGTCTGGTCACTGTAGTAGAATGTCTTTACATCCGTAAGTTTAAATGTTTTGGCATTGAAGAGGTTATTACTTGTAACCCTTAAAACTGACACAATTTTCTAATCTTCAGCAGTGTATATTCTATCGCCTCATGTCTTTCTCAATTGCATTTTTTTTTCAATCAGAGACAATGTCAAATAGTAGCGTATATTTTTAGTAAAATATATTTTCACAAAAGTTTAAAATTATATAGCTTTTTAAGCCAGTGAAAATGTTAAGCAAATAATATGGTAGCTGGAAAAGATATATACTAATAAAGTTTTCTATTTTACTTTATGCGGGACAGAATTCAGATGGTCGAATAAACTGTACTAACCTAATACGTACATGTTGGAAGGTCATGTTATTTTTTTTAAGAATCAAGATGTCATAAAACAGTGATTTCAAAAGCATAACTAAGAATTATACTTGCACAATAAAATGGTTTGTATAGTCGACATTTTTAAGTTAATAATGGAATGATTAAACTGTTGTACATATTTACATCGATATTGAACTGATTAAACTGTTGTACATATTTACATCGATATTGAACTGATTAAACTGTTGTACATATTTGCATCGATATTGAAATGTCTCATGCATTTTAGACAAACATGTACACAAATGCATTGGACCGCAAAAAATCTAAGTTTGCATCATTGGATAGATTTAAACTACGTGATTTTTTATGGGTGAGATTATTTCCTTCTGTCTTTTTCATTTATTAGAAAATATTTCATAATGCATATCCTAATTTACGTTTTGATTTTTGGTTTTTTGTAATGTCAAGCACTGGATCTGCAATTTCGAAGTTGCATAAGCAAACAGAACACAGGACTGTCATTTAGAGGACAAGGGGGAGGGGTCAATTGCCCCCCCCCCCGATTTTGGGGAAATCAATGTGTATGCATATAAGTGGGCGTGGTTTATGCTATGTTTTGGTAAATTTTACATTGTGTTGTATACACAGTACTTACTAAGCCCTGGAAAATGCAAAATGGACGGGCTGGAACAACAGCTCCTTTTTTTACTGTGCCTCGGCAAACTGTATCCGAAGAAGTCTGCGGCTTCAAGAAGCTTCAAAATGATAGTTAATGTCCAGAAGTTATAAAAAGTGTGCACTGTCTTTTATCATAGGAATACCTAAAAGAGAGTTTAATTAAGGAAATCAATGGATTACTAGAAGAAATTTCGCTGTAGAATAGGAAATATATGTCCAATTGATGCAGCTAATGAAAAGCAAAAACTGAGCTCGGAGAAAAGCCTTACAAGTTCCGGAAAATTTAGACTTTCACTGAAAAGAAAAACAAATTCGTCGTGCTGCTCCAAACATGCCAAGTATTCTTAAGATGAGTCTGTGAGATATTCATTTTCAGGGATGAGACATTCTTTATCCTAAAACCAGCTCATGGCCTTAAGAACAATAGGATTTGTTCTGTAGACAGACACTCCAAGGTATCTCAGCAAAGTCAGCCTGAAGTGGAGTTCGCGCAAGCGGCAATATATTTTTTCTTTTTTTGGATGGGTGTGTTAACAATCGTGGGTCCCTCCCGTTTCAGTTACACTCAAGGCCCTTGGGGTCATAAACGACCCCAATGCTTCCTTTATTTAATTTATTATGATTATTGAATGTTACATGCATTATTTAAGTTCACACACTTTTTAATGCTAAAAAAATAAAAATAAAAAGATACAATCAAAGTAAAATTTAGTTTATGCATTGAAAATTTGAATTTTAGAGCAAAACTTACAATAACTGTAGATTTATTTACAACTGTTACAGACCCGAAAAAACATGGTTTTTGCAAGTGAATTTCAAACACTTATGACATTTTTCGATGCATTTTTTGTCCAGCTCTCTTGGACAAAAGTTGCAACGTCCTCTTTTTTTGGCATTCTGGGAAAGCGACCCCAAGGGTCTTGTGTGCAAAAAATGCAATTCGGGAAAATGAAACACAATAATAGCATTATTTTGAATAGAAAACTAGAAGAATAAAAGCCACAAAATGCATTTAAAAACAAATGGTTGATTAACAAGATATATTAAACAGAAATTGTATTGGGGTCACATGTGACCCCAAGGAACCCACGAGGGTTAAAATGAACTAAAAAGTGTACCAGTGGGACTTTTCAGGTACTTCTATATTAGTTCTCAATCCCATAGATTCCAATGAGTGGTTTATTTTGAAAGCTAAATTAAAAGTAGAAAACTTGTCATCCAAGGTTGGAAACTTCATTAATTACATGTGGTTATCAATAGTTGCAAAAGGCAACTCCTTCGGAAAATTTAAATTGGTTTACTCCTACTCTTTTTTCTTCTTCTTTTTTTATGTCAATTTTTGTGTTTGTTTATTTTCAGAAAGTTACATTCAAAATTGCTTTCCAATCTTTTTCAGCAGGACTTTGTACTTATTCAACAGTAGTACGTAAATCAATTGATTTTTTTTGATTAATTTCTTCCACTAAATTTAATCTAAAAATGCTATTTTATATTGTGTCAATTTATATTTCAATGGATTTATATTAACTGCAGAAAAAAAAAGCCGAAAAGTAATTGATTTCATGCCAAGACTTTTTCACTTATAATTTACTCTGCGTTTTTACATGGTTTGAATGACTGACTTTTCTTTTACAAACTAGTTTTTATAAATAGAAAGAATATAGGAAGCAGTTTTTCAAATAAAAACCATCCAATTTTTTCCCCATTACCATCAAAGTTGCAATTAAGTTAGATGAATTTCGCTTCCCAGCAAAAGTTAATTAATGACACCATTTTTCACGGCTTCATTCTTTTAATTCCTTAATCATCGCATTTTAAATGAAATACCATTTCCTGCTTTCTATTTCTTAAGACATTTCCCTAAAAATATCGTTATTTCTCTCTTGTGAAAGTTTTTTTAACATGCGTTAGTTTTTTTTTCTGGCCTCTGTTTAAAATACGAAGTAAAAGTGACTTGAAAGAAAACATTTATTTTTTTATAATTTCAATTAAGCTCCAGTTTTATGTATTCATATGAAAATAAATATAAGGAATTATTTGTGAACATATTATCACCCGTTACATGAATGTTTATTTTTCTGTTATAGACATGACACGTCTTTGTTAAATTTGTTGACGCCGAATATACTGCATTAATACTTAGAGTGAAATTAGTTTAGAACATTGAAAAAACTGTCCTTTAACATATTTTGATTAAATTTGTATTTTTCGTTTCATTTTAAAAAATAAAATCAAAACCGACATACCAACGAGTTTTTGGGTTCTAGACCTACGAACGACACATTAAATCAATAATGTTATGCACGTAAGTAAGAATATATTTTTGGCAAGAACATACGGCAATTTTGTAAAATATAGTGCATGTTCATGGCAAATTTCCATCTGTTTTAATTCATGCAAATGAATACTGAAAAATAATTAAAAATCGAAATGACTTCAACGCACCATCAAAACATATCTTAAAGGATACATACACAACCAGAAACAGTTTAATTTTTCACTGATATAGACTCAAAAGGTTTTGTCTACTATAATCTAATGCTTCCAAATATACAGTTGACGAATAAAGGTCTGTTAAATTGAAAATTTGCCTCGTGATAATAGAATTACAGGCACTTTGAATTTGAGCAAAAAAGCAATAAATTAATAAATAAACAGATTTAAAAAAGCTCTGTACAAAGTTCAAGTACGTTGTGCGGAAAAGGAGACATATGATAATGCAGTGTTACGATTTCAGGTGTTTTTCAGCCCACAGAGCACACAAGTATGAAAATAAATAAAAATTTTATACATTTGTTATTTGTCAGCGATTGTGGTTCTTACGTTGTTGAAGTGCCACCTAGTAACAAAACTTCAAACTTCATATTTGTTTGAATTAATCTCGTGAACATGATCTTAATTAAAATCCGTTGAGTACTCAGGATCATCATCCTCAGAGTATTGTAATTTGAATTTTAGCTGTAATCAACAGATAAACACTGTTTTACTACATCTATGTCAGTTTTGTAACTTCATTCTATATCCTTAAAGGAAATTGCTTAAAAGAGCGTCTTCCAAATGTAACTTTGGCTACATCTGCGGTACATATACTGGCACACATTTGCTCAATACATTTCCATGACACATTTGTCTCGTTTACCTGCGTAATATCAACTTGCTAAATTAGAAATACTTTTGAAGATTCACTCTGTATAAGAAACAAGTTTTATACGTGTAAGTAACATTATATTTAAGAAAATGCTCGGGTGCACAATCTGCATGCAATTGCATGGATTGTTACGGCACTGTAAGGGCATCATAGTTGAATATTAAAATTTCAAATAACAATAATGTTAATAGTAATAACTAATTAGAATAAACTTTGACATCTTGAATTCAAAGTATGGTTTTCACAATGGCGATAGGCGTGTGAGCGCTATCGTGTATATAGGCGTGAAAGTGTAACTGTGTGTGTTGTGAGTACAGCTTGAACGCGACCGTCGCCGTCGTGCAGAAGCTGAGAGTTTGGACCAGAAGAGCGGTCCCGCACCTGAATGGGTGGGTGGAATGCGCAAGGCACAGGGTCGAAAATTAAAGGAAACCCACTAAGGTCAAAATGAGATTAGTATGCAGTTTGTTGAATGATTAAAGGAAAAAAAAAAAACTAAACTGAACGTAAAAGCAATAATAACAAAAAATGACTTGAACAAAATATTATTTAAAATGTGAGCAAAGATAATGTAGCTCTATTCCATATCAGTGCACTGCAAAAAAATGAACTGTTGTTTTTCCGTGAAATACTGGCAGCAGAGGTTCCAATATAAAACTGTAAAATGTACTGTAATAAACTCTAAAACTAGCAATTTTACTTTTTTTTCCTGTAAATTTAGAAATTTCACAGTTTATTGCCGTAAAATTTAGCTGTATTATGCTGTAAAAACAACAGTATTTTCTGGCAGCAGAGGTTCCAGTTTAAAACTGTAAAATGTAAGGTAATAAACTGTAAAATTACTAATTTTGAAGTTAATTACTATAACATTAGCTGCATAGTACTGTAGAAAAAACATTCATTTTTTAGTTTACGTGCAGAATAAAGTATCTTCAAAATTCAAAACACAAAAAAAAAAAAAAAATAAAATTTGTAGAAGATTCAACTGTTCGTATTGCAAATTTCTAAACTTATCGATACGCATAAAACAATGAAGCATTATATTGTTCTCCAGCGTCATCTAAATTTTATAATCATTTCTTTTTCTTCGATCTAAAGAACGGCTGTGAACAAGTAAAGTTCCTTAATAAAATTCATGAAGAATAGAAAAAAGAAAAAAAATGAAAAGAAAAGAAGATGACGCTTGAAAGAAGAATAGAAATCTCCTTTTTCATTAAATTTATGGAGTGTTCTTGATTGGTGATTAAACTGCTGCCCGGGACCCGGTGGTTGGCACATTGGAATCTCACGAGAATTCCAAAACCTCTTAGCCTCGGGGAAAATTCTTCGGAAATTATTTTCTAGCTGCTCCTACAAGAAGAATAAGAAGAACATTTCCTTTAACAAATGAGGTTCATATGTTCCTAAAGCTTTAAAGGGAATTAGGCGAGAGATCGATTTTAGATGAGCTGCATTTGAAATGGATATTTATTATCAGTTTATGTGAAGTTTCTCATAAGCGTGCTTTTATTGAAATTTGTTTTGTTAATAGCATTTTTACCTTCGTTTTGTTGTTACTTTTAGTGAATGTTATCAGAAAAAAAAAACTTTTACTTTTACAAAAGCAAAGGCAACCTTTTTTTTTTAGTTTTTAAGTATATATTTTTTGTATCACTGTAAAAGATGAATGTTGTTTTTACAGCATCATACAACTAATTTTACAGTAATACGCTGTAAAATTGCTCTTTTTACAGTACTAAACTGTAAAATTGCTAATTTAACCGTATATTACCCTGCATTTAACAGTTTTAAACTGGAACCTCTGCTGTCAGTATTATACTGATGTTTTTACAGTATAATACAGCTAACTTTTACTACAATAAACTGTAAAATTGCTAGTTTTACAGTTTAGTACTGTGCATTTTACAGTTTTAAATTGGAATGTCGGCTGCCCGTATTGTACTGTAAAAATAACAGCTCATTTTTTTGCAGTGTGCTGCATAATGTTAATATCCACAGACAATTACTAAGTCTAATCCTTCATATACTGAAAAGTAAAACTTTCATGTAAGTTTTTTGATTTAATACTAGCATTTTACCACTAGTACGAAATGATAATTTTTACTGCTAAAATTTTTTAAATGATATTATAAACAAAACTACAATTTTAGGAAAGTAAATTTTCTTGAATAAATAACTGTTGTGCTTGCAAAGTAACTTAAGGAGTTGCAACGTTTTATAGCACAAATATTGCAGCCTAATGCATAGTAATTCATTTTTAAGTTTATTATTATTTTTTTTTTGTAATACTTATCGATGAAGGAAGTTTTTTATCTCAACTATTAACTTAAGAAAAATCAAAAGGGAAATGTAAATGCGGCAGCCTGAATGACATGCAGCAATGTGCTTTTTGTTTTTTCAACTAAACGTCGAAAAAAACGTTATAAATCTCTTCTTGAAAACATTTTCAGAGGGTATATATTTAAAGAAATGAAACTAATTTCACTGTTGTTTTGATATTTAGCAAGGAAAGAAGTTTTCAAAGATAAAAAAAAGGCAAAAACCGATGAGAAGTTATTGCTACCTCTGTACAAAATTGTTATTTTCGCTTGTTTAATTTTATTTTCCTCCTTCCCCTTTTCTTGCTAAACATTAGCGTCAACAATGTGTATGCTTGTTTTTTCTATGGTTCATGGACCTCGAAAGAAAAAATTGCATTTAACTTTCTTCAATAAAAGTTACCAGTACGATACACATGCAATAATTTAGGTTTCGGTATTTTTGTTCATTTACAAAACAAACTGAATGGATTTTTTTTACGAGAAACGCATGAAACTAACTGCTATTCACAATAAAACATTATTAGATATGGAAAAAAAAATCACCTGGAGATTTCTATGTCCATTTTCATAATAAAACTTTCTAGGAAGCAAAAAAAAAAAAAAAAAACGAAAAAGTGTAATAGAGGCATAGTTATGAATACTTCATCAATCAATGTCAAATTAAGAGTAAAAAATGTACTACTCTCTGATGGCGAACTAATTTGTTGGAATTTATCTCAAACTCCACATCAGTCACCAGACTGAGGAAAAAAAGCAATATGAGTATATTTATAACATTGATAACGGGAAAAAGTTTTTTTTCTCCCTTTCAGTAATGAGTATTTTTCTATAAAGTTTTTTTTTTTTTACTTAAGAATGTTTTTTTAATGTAATAATGAAATAACGTGATATCATTTAAATACTATGCTACAGTACATTATTTAAGTTAAATTCAAAGCTCATAATGTTGACCACGAAGAATGGGATAATTTAAGTGTCTTATAGTGATGTTTTAATTTCCGAAACGAATTTTGTTATTTTGTGTTTAATGCTATCTTATGTGTAAAATAAACGTATGTACTAAGAAGTCTTAAAGGCGTCTTTAAATTGAAGTTTCATTGGCTGAAAATTGGCTTTTTTTATTTTAAATATTTAAATTCATAATAAAAATAAAAAGGTACTTTCTTATTACACAGTTTCCAGAATCATGATTTGAGAAAGTCTTATCATTCAAAGTAACTCTAGAAAGAAGCAAGTAAAACAAAATAGAGCATTTTTAATCACCCTCAAGCTAAACTCTTGTTGGCTCACTGTTCTTACATTGTTCCTGCTAATTATCGAGACATCTGAACTCATCTTAAAGGCAGTTAGCAATTTTAACAACATTTGTCTCACCAGCTCGATGTTGGTGGTCGTCACAATTGTTGAGGTTTCAGCTGAACGTGATTTCTCAAGCAGGGTTTTCTCTATTTTCGAAAACAGTTTGATTTAAAGGTTCCTGAAGTCCACTACTCCACGAACCCCCTCCTGAAAATAAATAATTTTGCGCCCCCTCCGCTCCTCACGTAAAAAAATCTGGATGTGATATATTTAACTTTTTTTCTTAAAAGTTTTTACGTTTTTTATTTTCTTTTTAAAAATTATTTGTTCATTGTTCTGTATAGTTTTAGAGCTCTAGTCTATTTTTATTACTGAGCATTACCATTTTAAAACATGGGAGTAAAAATATATTCGAAATTCAATTAGGTGTAAATTACGTGTTGAAATCGAGGTTTCCATTATGTATTAAAATCGCGGGGTCTGGTGGTTTACTCTTCCCTGCGTGTACGTAAACCAGAACTTTTTTATTCCCTATAGGTATGCGTTCGTTTCAAACAAAAATATTGCTACTCGTCGTTCAATTTCTACTATTTTGTACGTTTTAGCAGGATATCACCACGGATCCCTACTATAAGCTTGCGGACCCCAGGGGGTCATGGATCACACTTTGGGACACTCTAGTTTAACTAATCGTGCATGTGATTTTTTCTCACTACTTTTGCTATGCACACTTGGACACATATTGCTTGCATTTCTGTAATAGTTTTCCTCCAATTTGTAGCAAAATAATTTTATTAATAAATTGATTTCAATATAGTGTGACTTTTCAAACGTACACCATTTGACTTTAAGTAGCTGACTATTCTGCCTCGGTTTCTTGCAGTCATCTCTCCATAGGAAACTACTTGCACACGTGGAATGCCGAATGATTAACTAGTACTGTTTGTGAGATTCATTCACCAAATATTTTAGACTCACCTTGCGTAACTGAGTCATTTATTTTGATAGTGGATTAGCCTTATTTTTGAAAAAAAAACATAATAAATGGCAATTAAATAGAACAAAAAAATTGAGAAGGAACCACACTACTTGTATAAAAATGGAAAAAGCTCAAATAGGTAGCAATTGAAAGAGCATTTTAACACATTTTTGTCACAAAATCGTTTTTGACCTTATGCACCGGTTACCAAGATATAAGAGCCAAATTCTGTGAAATTTTGGGTGAAATTGATCTCGCAATTTCAATGTTTGCAAATGTCTACGAATCTGGTAAAACATGTCCTATATCGCTCACTAAACATTTCTATATTTTTCGAATTTTTGTAAAAAAATCAGCAGACTTTTAGACCTAATATTTCTCAAGCGGAGAGAACATATGTATGTACCGAAATCATGTTTTGCAGTGCTCTTTAGATTGCTACTCATTTTTTTTTTCATTACTACACAATGGTGCAGTTTAACGTTAATACGATTTTTTTAACGTGAACAAATTAAAAGTCAAATAAATTAGAATCCTAATATTTAAGAGAGAGACGTTTTAAACCTGTATCTTTTACTATTTCTCTTTAAAATGAATAGCTCAGCTCTTTTATTTTCATATAAAAGGAATAGTTTAAAAAGTACATATTCTACATAATCATTACTGGAAGAAAAAATTTTCTCATATGAATCAGAGTGACCATACATTCTAAGTTGCACCAAACATTGTATTTTAAATAAGATGTTTTTAATTACTTCCATTGACCGTAGTTAATTTTTAGTAGTTAAAACTACACCATCTCTTAAATAATTCTCCTAGTTAGAATTTTAATATATTTTTTAAAAGCATCTTAGGATTTAACGGTAGCAACATATCTTTACGAGATCTTCTTAAATATCAAGGTAGGAGTTAAAAAATAGTGCATTTTAACGGAGGTACTTTTGGATAATATCTGCATAGTCACTGACTGAGTTTTAAAGCTTCTACATTAGATTTAACTTCCAAAGCAGAGGAGAGACATATCGTTTCTAAGTACAGAAAAAGGCATGTATATTTCCGTCTACATCTACGGAAATGAAAATTTTAGTATTAAAAAAAAGTGAGAGATACTGTCCCTGACATTTTCTCGTAAATTTACCATTTTACGAATTTTCAAACTTAAATACTTTAAAAAACACTCAAGTACTTCTCTGTCATCATAGGACATTTAAAGGAATAAGTAAACCTTAAAAATAATAACATTAGAAGCTAACATTTTTACAGTAAACGAGCAAGATTACTTGTTATTTAGTGTTTCATATGTAGGTAGGATGCAATCCAACAAGGTCGTCACAGGTTTACTCAAAATGTTAACGATGGCTAAAGACAAAAGGCTTGTTGTTAAAGGCATGAATTTGGATGATCCTAGCTTACGTAAGAACTGAAGAAAATGCGGCTGCAGATAAATATTCAAAGAAGCAAGATGCATAACTAATATATAACAGCAACTGATACTTTGTCACTTGATGACGTAAATGTCCTTGTTGGGTATACGCTTAGAAAAAGGCAAATAAAATGGATCCATAAAGTATGCGAAATCATCCTAAAGAGAAGCATTACCAAGATTATCACCAAAATAAAAACAGGTTACTAAGTTGGAATTATAGGTAATGCAGACGGATCCGGGCCCGATTGGGTAATTCAGGATTGCACGTCTTACCCGATTAAACGCCTCTGTGACAGTATTTTACACAGTGCACTGGCATGCATAATTATACTTAATTGTCTGTTATTTTCTTATCGATGTTCCGACAAAACTACGTGCATTGTAGCCTTTACGAATGTGAATTGTATTTAGGCGTATAGTACTACTGATCATAGCTGAGTACAAACTTTTATTATGCATTATGACACTTTTTTTTAAATAAAGTAAGAGCTAAAACATTTTTTTTGCAGGAATGAAGATACTACGAAAGTTTATACTGAACCTGCAAAATAATTATTCTCAATACCCTTCCAAAAATGTAAACTTAAAAATTTGCTAATTCTAAGTGCTAATTTAATAAAAATCAGTAAAATTCCTCCAGGTCACAACTATTTTGGATGAAATTAATATTGAAACAAAAAGTATCGAAACATTATTTTGAATAAAACTAAACTATATAACGTTTTTGTCTTGGAGATTCCTTACTGTTAGGGAGAGAGAATAATACTGACGATATTGGTCTTTCATAAAATAGGTGATTGAGTTGGGAAGTGAGTTGTGACTTAATTAATTCCATTTTTTTTAATATAAATGCATTTATTCATAAATAAAATATTTCAATCGTGTGCCTTCAGAATCCATCAATGTGTAGCCTTTTATTTGTTTACTAGCGGTACCCGCACGGCTTTGCCCATGGTATAAAATTAAAAGTTCATTTGTAAAATAATTGATATAGCAGAAAAAATACTCTATTTTAGTTATAATTCAACTACAATTCTTTCAAATTATGACATAAAAATTTGGTATGGACCCTACACTACTTCCTTTTACGTGTACATTTCTTAGTAGATGCCTTAAGTGCTAAAATAGTGCTTGGAGGGAGCAAGATAACAATTCAAACATTTACAACCCTAGTTTGCCACGAAACAATGCAAAAAAATGTTTTACAATGATTAATCTCCTAAATATCGCCGATTTTAACATCATTCAGTGGATTTTTCGCAAAATATCGCCAATAGCGCTAAATTGAACCCCCCCCCCCCCAAAAAAAAAAAATTAATCGCCAAATTTGTCGCAAATTGGCGACAAATACTTGGCGACCAAAGGTTTGGCGAAATATCGCCAAGTATTCGCGCCAATTCATCTGCATTGAAATTAACACTGATTTACTCCACATAAGGGATAAAGCATCCCCTTGTGACATTCAAATGAAACCCAAAGGGGAGATGCACAAAAATAAGCCAAAAGAGAAAATAAGTACAATTTTGTTGCTCACAGAAACCAACAGAAATCTTACCAAAATTTAAAAGAAGAAGAAAGTTTCCTTCCCTAGCTTTAAAAGCAAAACAATACATTTTCCGAAATGAAACACTTTAAAAAGAACGTTGCAATGTCGCAATTTTACGATATTTGGTTAATCTTTGTGCTTTGGGTACCCCTTTCTCGCTAAATAGGCGACTGTTTCCAAACGTTGCCAAAATCAATATTGCTGAAATGCGAAATCCATGAAATGAAAAAAAAAAAAAAATCCGCCAAATCTTTTAATTAAGTCATTAGTATATTGGAAACAGGGTTGCCGGAAAAATACTACGCTCCTTATTTGGGGCGAAAAAATACTACCATAGTATCAAAAATACTACGTCTGGCAACGCTGGAAAAAGGACGAAACAAAAATAAGTATGAACACGTAACCATGGTAACAACATGAAAAGTTGATTTCCGTTGATAAAATAATTCATTTCATCTCTATTTTCAAACAAATTTTATTCGCGAGCAAAGCCATTTTAGAATCGTTTGGCTTGCTTTACTGAAGGTAAGCCTTGAATTTCGGGATTCTAAAAACAATTATTACAGCTCTCCTGATGATCGTAGAAACTTCGAAAAAACGTCATTTTGTGCAGAAAATTTCAAGCTTTCGAATGACATAAGACTTGAAAATGCGTATGAAATATTTCTTCCCCGTTTTATTGAATTTCCGCTAAGAATTCGAATAGAAAAAGAACTAAATGGAATTTTCGAAAAATCGCTTCGAGATGCAAAACTACATGCTACAAACTAATTTTGTGCCAAGTGGCATGAAAATCGACCGAACGGTTTTGGCGCTACGCGCGTAACAGACAGACAGACAGACAGAACCACCTTCAGCTTTATTATTAGTAGAGATTAGAGCAAGTAATCCAGTGTTTCATTGCCCAGTGCTTTGGTCCCGGTTTCGTATCTCGTCTCAGGCATGGTTGTACTTTCTCTCTCCTGTTCGTGTCCTTTCTTTGGGTGAAAGTGTTGTTGTTGTGCTGTGATGCTGTGAATGAATACCTGCCCTATAAACGGGTCCCAATGGCATGTGTGTACTGTGGAAGGTAGACTTCGCGCCAAATAACAGTACATTCGGAAAAGTGAAGCAGCACACGATAAATTGCCAGTCTAGCTGTCCCAAGACAAATACAATAGCCATTTCTCAAATAAACCTTATTTAGTATAAATGGGACAAATTTATACTGTAATATTTTTATATTTATTTCTGTCATCAAAACTAATGTGCTTTATAATAATGAAGTTCATAAATATAATTTTAGCTATAATTTGTTCTTTAATATATTAATCATAAAGTAGAATTATTAGTCTCTTGTTTCCAGAGGGTTAAAAATAATTTCATATGGATCTCTTGACAACCGATATTGCAATGCAGGTTTACTTCAATGTTATCTTAAAAATATAAAAAAAGCAATAACTAATTTTATTTATGGGTTAATTGTTTTTGAATGCTAACACATCGATGATTTAAAAGATTTTTGTGTGGGTATTAAAAAATAATACTTTTATGGTGTATCCACTGCTAGATTATCGAAATGGAGGTTTTTATACGTTTTAAACTTTTTTTTTCGCAATTATAATATTTTTGACTGTCAGTAGGAAATATTGGATGTTAACCTAAATTCAGCTTGTTGAGAAACTTTTTATGTTAATCAATAAAATGATAACACATTACTTTAAAGTGGAGCTAGTATTTATTTTTCCGTCTAAACGTTCACTACGAATCAGTCAGGGCGATTTCATACAGAAGAAGACATTTTTGGCCCTTCTAATGTACATAACAATCCTTTGGCGCAAGCCAGACATAAATTCTTTTAAATAACTACAAACACAAAAAGAGAACAACAATAGTAACAAATTTTTTCATGGCATATCACAGAGCAATCTTCAATATGATTCTTCAAAAATGAAATATTAGCAAATAATAAGTTGTTGTTTTTTTTTAATATTAAATATATAGTAATGTATTAACATCAGCATTATACAATTGACTTATAACGAAAAATCACATGTAATAATATCTACATAATAATCACCAACACAGACACAGTGTTTATATAGATTAAAAAAAATAATAGTCAAGATTATACTTTGAAGCTTTTACGAAACATCGGGTTCTATTTCAGAATGCAGGCATTTTAGTCACACAAGACATCATTGTAGAAGACCATCTTAAAATTAAAGTGAGAAAAATATTTTTTACCATAAGTGTTTCAAATATGTTGTATTTATTTTGTTCAAACACTAGTTTATCTTTGTATTATTTGCGGAAAAAACGCTTTTTTTAAGTGTTACGCACACGGGCCCCTATATATGTGTTTAAGTGAAAGCGCGTATGTGTACAATTGCAACTAATTGAATCAAGTGTTACACAAAACAATAAATAATCAATTCTTCAGATGCTACGCAACTGTAAAATATAAAGATTTAAAATATGATAGAGTAATGTTTCCTTCATTATGAAGAAATATGGTTAAAATTTCGTGATTAAAAACAAGTTTTTTACCGTTTTAGACACCTATTTTTTTAATATTTATTTTTTATTAAATTTCAGAGAAAAAATATTTGTGCAGAATAAACAAAAGTGAGATGAAATCATTATAGCTTGAAAGCAAGTTCTAATTCCGTTCAATATCCACAGTTTAAACACAACATTTTTATGAAACATGAAACATTATTATTCTCCAATTATTTTAGGATTCTTTGTGTTTATGCATTAGAAAAAGGGAAGAAAAAATTTTGGCATGGGAAGGAAAGTTCTTTTTACTGAATAAGTCTACATCCGTTGAGCAAAGGATCGTGTATCGGAGAAATAGCTTAAAAAGTTAAAAGACGTGTTTTAAAAATGATCACGTGTTTTGCAAAATGTAATATTTTGTTCAAAGGTACTGTTGGCAACTAATTAGATACTCAACTTTTCCAGTAAGTAATCCCTTTGAGAATGAAATTAAAAAGAAAGAAAGAAAAAAATGTACGAATCTTGTTTTGTCACTGTCTCATAGTCAATATCAATCTTTTTAATTATCTAAACAAGAAAAAAATCATGAAATTAGTAACAATACTTTTAATGTATAGTTATTGTTCAATAAGTTGCTGTTAAAAACAAGTTTCATATAAAATAGCGAATCAATAATTTAAAATTTTTTTAATGGATAGTAAAATAAATAAACCGGCATATAAGCTTAAAATTACCTTTAATATGCAATAAAAAATAACATTGAAAATTTATTCATAAAACAAACTGACGTAACAGTTGGGGTTTAGTTATTGTTAAAGTTGTATGTAATTAATTATGTAAGTAATAGCCTTAAATAGATGAAATCTATAAATACTATAACACTAAACAAAAATCTATTAAAATTGAATACTAAATGAAGGTTTTCTTTTCTAAATAAATGTAATAAACAACTACAGAAAAAGTGTAAAGCAAGATATTTTTAAATCGCAATAAATTAAAATCAATTTTGAAACAAAAAGAAAACAAAAGGGGAGAACTAATTACTGAAGATAAAATAACCACGAATAATACTTTACTAAGTACAACAGTACCTTGATCTCTTGCATTATAAAATGTACATTTAAGTGTCACATAATATCCAGTACAGCATTTTTTCAAACATGATTGGAAGAGATAAAGCAAAAGTAATTTTTGGGATTTAAGAGACTAATTCTACTAATTTAAAAAATCGATTCCATACTTTATGTTTGTGAGTATAAAAGGTTTACTATGTATAGAAATAGATAAAGACTACATTTTTATCCAAGTTTTGTTTTAACCATACATTAGTGCATGTATTTCAATCATTTTCTAATAGTATTTTTGTACAAGTGGTAAAAAATAAGGCCATTATACAACACTTACTCAAAATTCTTGAATTTACCTGCTATCCCAAATGTACAAAGCCTTACTCATCTTCATCAAAAAGTTGAGAATATCATCATATATTTTTTTACAAAAATTGTGAGTACATATATAATTGTAAAAATTCTTCTGTTTAGTTATAGGTCCAAAAAGTGTTGATAACCTTGGTTGGAGTTTGATTTGACATAATTTTAGTACAGCTGAAACTTGTACTTTTTTATGTAAGCTTCGGCTGTAAACTCAAGAATCTATAACTCGTTTACTTTACAAAATAAGAAGCTTTCTGAAATTGCATTTGGTCCATTCAAGCAAATATTAGAACAAAAAATAGTGTTTTTCATGTAAGCAGTGTGAACTTGATTTAAGATATTTTTAATTTTTTAAACATAATTTTCCAAAAAGTCACATTTTCTTAACAAAATTAATAAAAAGCAGTGATGAGCATTTTTTCAGTGATTTTAAATGTATGTATGTTTTTAATTTTAAAACTTTTGGACAATGCAAACCATCTTGAGGTATCTCAAGACAATTATAAAGTGTTTATGAAAATAGTTTATAAAGAGTGTTTCATTATTTTATAGGTTTTTCTTAAAGATTAGAAATCGCCTTTCTCTTCATTAAAAACTTATCAGAAATAAGTTGTTTTTTAATTCAAGCCAAAGACTGCCAATTTTTTTCTTACCACAAATAATTAAACTTTTCCCAAAATACAATTGCCTTAAGATACATCTCGATGAAATTACTAATATTTTATGATTATTATGACAAGCACATCTTAAAACATAAAACTTTTCAGATGCACTAAAGACGGTTTTCCACCTATTGCGACTGCAACAAAATGATTTTTGACTTAACCCATTAATGCCTAGCGTCCCTTTTTAGGGAGGGTCCAAAAAGTGTTTGAATTGACCAAAACTGAACATTTCAACCAAATAATAGTTTTCATTTATTACTTTGGTATTGTTTCAATTCAATTTTAACAGATTGCAGCACATAACCATTGTAAAGTGTGCTCTGTAGCCGTGTAACCAGTATATAAAATATCTTTGGAAAAAAAACTGTCAGGCATTAATGGGTTAATTAATTGCTTTTACGGACATCTAATAAGAAATAAGTCAATTTGTTCCATAATAAAAATACTTTTACAATTTAACAAAAAAAAAAAAAAAACAGCTAATTAAGTGATTACCCTGATCGAACAACATGTTAGGTCAAAGCTAGTGATATCACTGCGAGTTGCAATGGCAACAAGTCGCAAACTTGAAGGATACCGAGCCTGTGGATGGCTTTAGAGTGACGTTTCGTAACTTTCACGTAGCTAATGCCCTTATGTGACCTTGAGCCTTGAGGTAACATTCATACACGGGTCCCGTTTCAAACACTAAGACTACTATAACCGGCAGCAACTCAACTTGACAATGGAGTTTTAAGCTGAGACCAAACGAAGAAAGTTGTTCCTTGAGCGGCGTCCGAATTTTGTGTGAAATAAA